>JAVFBX010225423.1:0-11118 GCA_034783855.1 Mopalia kennerleyi | reverse complement strand
TTTTGACTCGGTGTCAAAATGACGACAGAGGTCTTAAAAAATCAAACTATGACCGATTCCGAGGCTTTAAACCCCTAAATGTGTTCTGGATATTGACCCAATTTTATGCACCCAAAATATTGTTACTACTTACCTCATAAACTTGGCAAGCTGAGCGAGTTGTTACCTTGCTGGGCAAGTGTCGTTGTTTCGGGCGGAATACAATTGCCACATATATACATATTCTGGTCCAGAGTGAAATACAACTATCTTCACAGTGAAATTCATTCTAAAGAGATTAATGGTCTAAACGAGGATGCATCTGCTTTTAAATCTTTAGTAAAGATTTTAATCTTTAAATCAATAGACGTCTCAAGGAGAGGAGATGAAATTACTAGAGAGTCAACACAACTGTACGGAACATCCATTCAGTGTATTGTTTTGTCTTACTTGGGCTCAGCAGCCGGTTAATTTCGATCTGTGTGGGGTTTTTAAGAGCGATTATGGTTTACATTTAATTGTTTAGGGGTTGTTTGTCTCGTTCTCAAATGGGCAAAGGCCCACGACCGCGGCTAAGTCGTTAGCGAGCGCGCTTACTAAAGCCTTCTTCGATGTACCGTTCACGGGATCGAGTCCGTCTGTCGACCCTCCGGTATATGAGTGAGTGACACGATGTGGCTCCGGCAATCGCGGGGTTTTTGTACTGTCTGGTATGCGATAATATTAACCTGTTAATACATGATTATATGGCATCTTCGACATGGAGTAAATGAAAAATCTATTGGAAAATGGATATATGAAAAGCCGAGTACTGATACCAACAAATATGGGCAGTTCTCGGGACCATAACAAACAATCACGGATACTTGAAGAGTATTTATTGTTCTGTAAAAGAAACACACAGAATGGTGGATGTCGCTAACAAATTGATAGTCAACTTCGATCAAATACTATGTTCGAAAACAGAACGCTTAAATAGGCTTAAAGGTGTAGTTTACATGACGCTTTTGTATACAACAATACGTAATTGTTTCTTGGGACAAATAATTAAATTCGATTCAATTCAGCCTAACGTAAAGTAATACCTGGACTTTTCACGAGAGATATATAGTTCACTTGTATTATCCCGCCCTTCACCCGTTTCACAGGTGTCTGAAATCAATCTCTGGTCTCCGGTTTTTTGCAGGAGTTGTGCTTTTTTTACTGAACATCTTTCGAAGAGCAGTGCTTATGTTAATTACAACCAACGTAAAATGATAAAATAATCGACGTTCACGCGCACTCGTGCAAAATACAGATTTGCTCATCAACATGATCAAGTAAACATGGTATTTATCAAATTCCTCTATGAACTGGCAGCTTTGTCTTTGATTTGAAGTCGTTGTCTTTCATCTTATCATTGTGTGTTGATATGAAAAAGGTTTTTTTTCAACCAATTACAATTGGTTAAGAATCCCTTGTCACGTTAATGAACAATGGTTGGACAGGCACACTCTTAATTAAGTGAATAACTGAAGTGGGGTTCAAAATATTGGTAATCACACAATCAAAACTGGCGTGTAACATCGTGTCATTTGTTGTCATTAGTTTTTAATAAGTGTTGATCAAATGATGGCACAAAGGATAGACACTGTTCTCGGTCTCTGTCAAATCAGGGACTGGTTCGTTGAGGATGAGATCGGCGATCGTATTTCAGTGGTTAGCGTGTCGGCCTTCTGATTCCACTTCGATATATCACTCACATGTTCACGCCTGTCCGTCGATATATGCGTGACTTCGGCAATCGTAGGGGTCGTTATTACAATGCTTTCTCTCGGCTTTCCACCGTATTTAAATTAGTTTTGTAAGGCTCAGTGGGAAGTAGACAATCCGTTGTCATATAAGTGAAATATCCTAGAGTACAACGTGAAGCCCCCTCAAACAAACAAATCTTTTAGACTGCATGTGTAATGAGAATCACTATTAAGGAGCTACCAGTGGATAACCCGTTATGTCCATGACTGGGTTGTTCACACCTGGTGTTCAGATGTTCTTGTTTATGTTTGACACCACGTTGGACAGGTAAATGCATGCGTCCTAGCAAAAGGAAATACAACCATCTGTACACCTTTAAACCACAAATTGTCTGCCTGTTAGAATTTCTGAAGCCGAATTAATACTGTGTTGCGTAACCATGACAGCCTGTTGACACTTTGTTCATGTATAATGGTGTGGCGGAGCCTTGGGATTTTACCGGGTATTTGGTAACACTTTAGAGTTGGCTGTTGGAGGGGAGCCTCTGGTAGCGTGATATCAAAGACAAGAAACAACATAATGCAGATCTGTTTGTGGTGTATTAATATTGTTTAATGTAATTGGTAAGCTGGCCATTGCTTGTTGGCGTTCATTATGAATCGTAACAATCCAATCGGCAAACAAGTAGTAGGCCTATGGCTTGCACGGAGAATTTACAAAGTTACAATCAATTCATTTTAATTCAACGTTTCGGTTTGAGTCAAAATAAATTCATTATCTTGCCTCGTGCTTCTGATTTTTGTTTCAAACAAGCTCTTGTTGTTCTTCAGGTGGAGAGGTGGTTATATTCCCGTTTGAAGGATGTGTTTATCGTCGGCTGTGACATCGGAGTACTCTCTTTCTCCAATTGGGTGCAAGGCTTGGCATCAAATATGTGACAGATGCCCTCAGAAAGACTTATTGGCAGGTCTTTACAGGACTCTCTCTGAAGACAAATGAAGGTAGGGTATTCTTAGTTATTCGTGCCATTCATATCTTAAAAACCTTTATGTTATCTTCTGTCATGTAAACTAAAAGCTGGTTGGTTGCCATGATCATGGCATTGTGGATTCTTTCACAAGATGGCCTGCCATGCCGTTGTTTGATTAAAATACTTTTCAGATGGCACCTTGAGGTTACAATATGAGACGATGTCTATGACCTTTGGGGCGTTCAAGGGCAAACAGTTGTTACATCGTGCACACAGATCTTTGTAGGCCCTCTATATATTTGGTCTGCCTGACTATGCATTTCGTTTGAAGGATGACTCGTATCCCAACATACAAAGTTATCAGAACACTCCATTTTGTTAATATTTCGATACAAAAACGGAACAAACGTTTGATAAAATTAGCGACAGGGGATAGAAACTGATAGATTTAGGTCCCGATACCTGGATCTACTATATATACACTGGAATTTTAACCGTTTTTATTAAAAGCAAAAGTCGAACTATACTACACGTTGTTTAAAACTGTTGTTTACCTGAGATGAACTGACAGATTATGTACCCGTGGGTAATATAACAACAGTTATACATATCACTTTCTCAATTACAAACCAGACTAAAGATATATTCCATCAATGCTTGCGTGTTTACCGATATGGTCAGTGATGTTAAGAGGAGACAACAATCCTCAAAGAACGACACAGCCCGGAATGTAACAAGCAAGCATTACATTGCTGGCAGTTGTGCTGCCCGGAATAAAATATTTATTGCATTCCGGCATTGTATTACCTTACGGGCAGCTATCTATGTTGGATAGCTGAACATTCAATATTCAGTACGCGGTTCGAGGTCGCCTGTCGACGTGAAAAATACACATTTATTTAACTTGCGATTTGGGCTTTTTTTACTAGGTTTCTTTCAAATTTTCGCCCTAAATTTGGGAGGCGGGGTGAGGGGGGGGACAGTTGCTATCATCTTTTTTTCATAACGGCAACTCCTGTTCAAAAGGCCCTCTGGCTAAGGGTAGCTTGTATGGGGAGTAGCAATGCTTCCTTTACTTAGCACTCGAGGAACTTTTCAACATTATGGAAACACTTTACATCTTGGATGTGCTAGTGTCCATTATTGTTGGAATACACCACCGTCATATAAGAGAAATATCATTAAGAACGGCGTAAAACACCAATCAATCAATCAACCTTTTGAAAAACTATTTAGATATATCGAAGATAAACCCGTTCTTGTTAATACACTATAGGCAATAATTATGAAAGAATGACGTTGCCTTCTTAGCATAATGTGTTCTGGATATTGTAACTATACTTACCATATTAACCGTGCAAATTGATACACCTTGAGGGGCAAGTTGGTACATCTTGCGACAAAGCTGTTCGCCAGCTATGAAAAACATTTCTAAATAAGAGAATTCAATTACATAATTTAGCACTTAATATCATAGAAAGTGAAGATTTCGGATGGGTTTAAAACCTCTGCCGTTCATTGCCGGATGCCATATCATGTGACTCATTCACACACCTGATAGTCGACAGATGGACTCGAACTTGTGAGAGATACATCGAAGTACCATCACCACTGAACGACCCCTTCGGTTCAAAGATACAGGCTCTGAATCGACATAGACCGAGAAGGGTATTTTAGCCAATGTATCAGCATTTGATCACTTATTAAAAACTAAAGGATAACAAATCATTCAATGTTACGTAGTAGTTTTTGCCGTATTAGTTATTCGCTCAAATAAGAGATTGCCAATCCAACCATTGTTCATTATCTTTACGAGTGATTCTTAACCCATTGTAAGTCGGTGAAGACACCTTCTTCACATCACCGTATGAAAACAAACAATTATAAAATATGGACAAAGGGTTCAAATTAAAGACAAAGGTGCAAATTCATAGAAAACATTGGTAAATACCATGTTTATTTCATCAAGTGGACAAACAAATTTGTATTTTGCACAAATGCGGCTTATGCTTTTCAAACGATTGTTCAACCACCCAAAAAGGTCCATCAAATACCGCTTAAGATTTAAATTATCAACTTTAACCTGGATTCTTTAAAGATAGAGCCATGCACATCGATTGCAAGGAAGGATTTTGATTGAAGATATATTTTCTGGTCGTTTAGAAAGGGGAAGGGGGAAGGGGGCGGGGGGCGGTGGGGGGTAATAAAACAAAAGTGAATTATCTCTTTTTTAAAACTACAGGCATTACGCGACGTTTTGCTGTATTGAATCAAATGAATTATTCGCCCCAAGAAGGAATTGCGTATTGTTGTATACAAAAGCGTAATGTAAACTACAGCATAAAGCATATTAAAGCTTTTTGTGTTCGAACATGCATAGCTAGTAAAATTTGACTTTTAATTTGTCTGTGATGGCCTCTACTTCCACTGTATATTTGTTGTATAGAACAATAAATACACTTTCAAGTATCCGGGATTGTTTGTCATTGTATTGAGAACTGTATACATTTGTGTGTACTAGTAATGGGCTTTTGAGATGTCCGTATTCTAATAGATTTTTCATTTATTTACGCCAGAAATGCCATACGGAAAAAAAGTTTCAACAAGCTACAATATCACTTACCATACAGTCCAATGAAAACTAACTTAATTGATTACTATTATTATTAACACAAACTTTTAAATAACATATCTCTTATTTTTTACTTAGGTTTAGATAGTGAAATATTTATTGATCATTTCTTTTCTTTAATTTTTATATTAAATAATAGCAATGAACAATATATACGTTTATATATGCGTGTGTGTGTATATATATTGTATTTAACATTGTGTTCAATTCATAGTAGTACCATGGAGCAAAAAAGAGGGGCACTCTGTAGATGACTGTGGGCGTGGCTCAGTTACAGGACCAGTGTCTTTCTCACTTTTCTAAAGAAGATCGGTGTCACTGATAACATATTTGAGTCAGAATGATCTACATAAAGCCGAAAGATGCTAATGTCCTCAGAGCTTTTATGTTGTGGAGAAACCACTCACCTCATCAGAAACTGCGCCATTAAGCAAGGTTTTTATAAATATTTGACACTATTCATTTTATTTCCAAATTCGGAAGTAGAATTCACTAAATTCCGATA
This sequence comes from Mopalia kennerleyi, assembly GCA_034783855.1. Lineage (NCBI taxonomy): Eukaryota > Metazoa > Mollusca > Polyplacophora > Chitonida > Mopaliidae > Mopalia > Mopalia kennerleyi. The sequence goes on along the minus strand of JAVFBX010225423.1, from coordinate 5,298 downwards.
AACCGGTAAAGACGTTCGAGGAAAGGACGTAAATGCTGTGTATGTTAGACCACTTAAAGGTGTCACCCCATTTCATTCAAAACACCCGGGTATTAGAAAGAATCGGCTTCTATTATGGAGCCCTTATTGAGACTGACCCACATGTCGGTAAACCATTCTCCACGCTCAAATACCATAGGGAATAGGTCCAACTGTGGAAGTACTCCAGAAACACTTGATGCAATAAGCCATACAACACTTTCGAAGAAAATGCTGCATTCTGGGATTGAAGGAAGATAATCAAACTCACCACGTGCTTTAGCAGCATAAAGCAACATGCACACAAGATCAGGTGTGTTTGAATTTAAGCGATGTAAAGTCTCCTGTCTACGCGATTTGTGTGTGTAAAAGAGTTGTAAATAATATTGGAAAGATCTGAAGTATAGTGTTATTGCTTTGTGGGTTTTCCATGAACTGTTAAATATGGAGTGAGGTCATTGAGCACATATTCCTTTCATATTATTCATGTCTCTCACCCCTCCCCAGTTTTGGGCTTACTTTAACCTTAGATTGATACAAATATATAAGTCATCCTCTATAAGTTCTTTATAAAGAATATTATAATTACAAACTTTAAGTAATTTGATTTATTTGTACATATTAATTTTCCAATTCTCTTGTTATGGATTTTGCTAAACGAGCTACTAATACCTCATGTCACATTTCTAAAATTAAAAGAGCAATTGTATAATCTGGTGGGGTTTTTTTTGGTTCATTATAGAACATAGAAAGATAGGTAAATAATTCAAATCAAAGTGGCATTAAAGGGAATTGAACATGAAAGTGTTTAAATTTAAATTTAAACCAAGGATCAATATATATCACTACCAGCATTCAGTTTGACTTCTATACATGTTTATACAAATTCAACACTATATATTTATCACTCCCACTTTCTTTATTCTGAATATAAATATACCCTTAACAGCAGGCTGAGCTTAGGTTTTCAGTAATTGCTTGATATTCCCAATCTTTTAGATACATGCTAGGTTGTGATTTCCTATTCTGGTTCCTAGTTGAGGTCATTAACTTCTTGAAATTATGATCAGATTTATCATTTATGATTTTATTTTTTTATTATATTTAACATATATACATTTTATTCTTACATTTATTCTGATTTAAATCATGTGAGATGTAAATGCTTTTTCTTTCGAAAAAATGTTGTTTAATTGAAGTTTTGAAAATATTTTTTTAAATTTGTTTTAATTTAATATTATATTTTACGTTTATTTTATACATATTACGTTTGTGTTTACCTTTGTCCGTATCATATGGCAATTAGTCATGTGCCAGGTTACATTAGTGAGCTTTACATGGGCGCACCCTTTCAAGATTAACGGGGTCCCTGGGTGATGTAGTAGAGTTAACCAGTTGAACGAGACTAACCTTGGTAAACTGGAAGTTTAGCTGGTTTTTACTTGCCATTGGTTGGATTTTTGTGTTTTTATCAATTATACCTTCAACTTCCTCATCCGGGTAGAAATCGACAGTCCAATTCAAGAGTCGTGATGCCGTTTTCTTTAAATAGGGACGCGAGATACACTTAGTCTGTGTGTTAAGTGCTCAACACCGACAGCTGATATTTACTATTGAAGTGGTAAAATTACCATATGAGACGACAAATTATATATTAATGCAAAGTAACATTTTACAAAGCTAAGGTATAATTCATTGAAAGACAACTCAAAAGGAGACAGATCATCCAAAGTAACCACAAAGCAGCCACTATACTTAATTGAATAATTCTATAGAATAAAATTATAATACAGTAAAGCTGAATGCTTCCTCCATCAGAAATCCTAGTTATTGGAGGTCTTATTCAGAATGAACACACAGCTTTATGCAACATCAACCAAAAGATGATCTACTTACAAATAAAACCTACCCTCACAATATTGAGCTTGTATATAATGGCGTATGTATGCCTATCAGACCTATAACGAATATTTGGATCAGCTTGGGTTTTGGGTGTCAGCATGCGTGGTGAACATTATTAAATTGATATTCAAGAACGATTTGTTTGTCGGTACAAGCACATCCATTTAAGAACATCATTCCATCACAAGTCCGGGGCCGAGACTTAGTGGTTAGGGTGTAAGTCTAATTAGTCAACAATGGATTGCTTGACGGAATCAAGTCCCGTCGTCGCCATCAGGTATATCAGTTAATCACACGATGGGGCTCAAGCAAAAGCTGGGAAGCTTTTCCACATTTAAGAAAGGAACAATGTGAAATGAACAATCCGTCTTTATATAAGTGAAATACCCTTAAGTACAATGCTAAATCCCAATCCATCAAGCATCATTTCATTACCAACACCTCCCCCCATAGAAATAAAGATGAAAAAGATATATAACATTTATGATTTCAAAACCCCCAAATATGCCACTTTATACCTATACCACTATGCTCAGTAATTCGCTTAATACACATGCATCTCGATGAACCTCCACATTTACTGAATCTTACTCTATAACTTTGGATGATGTTTGTTTCTGGACTGGAAGATTTCTCGACTCCGTACAGATATCTCAGCGGTGAAGTATTCTTTTTCACATATGTGAAAATCTTTTTCACATTGGCTTGGTATGTCCGGGAAGCTTGTCCTGGCTGTATCTTGGTTACATTTTCACTAGAGCTTTTGAAATTTGCATAGTGCATTCTTCTATGTTCGCAGATGTGTGAAGTAGAACAAATCACGGAATTATGCAAATTGCCCCATAAATTATGCAAATTGGCTCCGTATGTCTGGAAAGCTTGTCAGAAACTGTATCTTGGTAACTATTTCACATAGGCTTTTGAAACTTGCATAGTGCAACGTAGAAGAAAAGTCACGGAATTATGCAAATTGTCCAATAAATTAGCTCTATGCTCGGGAAATTTGTCCAGGCTGTATCTTGATTACTTTTTCACTCAGGCTTTGGAAACTATAGCATACTGCATTCGCCTATATACGAATATATACAACGTAGTAAAAATATCACGGCAATATGCAAATTTCTGTATAAATTATGCAAATTATCCCTGTCCTTTCCCTATCTGACGGCTGCTTTTTTACTTAGATTTTTTAAACCTGCATATTTCATTCTTCTGTATACGCAGATCTGCAATGTAGAAAAAAAAAAACGTTGATAAAAATTACGGAAATTATGCAGATGTTCAACGTAGAAAAAAGTCACGGAAATATGCAAATGTCTGCATAACACACAGTTAAATTTCCCTCATTAGGATCATTTTTGGTGCACTGCATGTTGTCATGTGTCTTTTGGGTTGACTGCAGGGGTGGGGGCATATTGTTTAGCGATCTGATTAATTTTCTCTTGTTTAATTTACATATGTGAAAATAATTCAACATATATATAATTTAATAAGGATATGCTAAGGGGACATGGAATTCAAGTCTACAAACCGTTTCTAAAGTAAAAGTTGACATTAATTAAAAATAGCTTACATACAACTTTTTAATGTTTATAAAGTGGGATCAGAGGATACAATTTTCACTTAGGTTATACAATATTCTCACAGATTGTACAATTTTCCCTTCTGTTATACAATTTTTACCCAGATTATACAATTTTCACAGGGGCAATGCAAAGTTCACTCAGCAAGTATATACATCGTAGACATTTCACTCAGGGGTTCACTTATAGGATACAAGTTGCACCAAGTTTTATCTACTATCTCTACCAGGAGATATAGTTTCGCACTTGCCTTGACAAAATGGCGAAAATACGGGATCATCTTTGTCTCCCAACTTAGACCGGCAGACAAAATAGCGAAGTTGATATAGTCCGAATTTCGTGGTTTCTACCTGTTTGCCTTCTTAAGAAGCCTTTTGTTAAGAAGAAAACTACGAAAGCTCGTATGACCGTATCTGGCTTCAACGCCGTACACATAGTTCGATTCCACTTAAGGTGTATATGATACTATGTATGATACAAAGATTAACCGTCTAGCATTATACAAGTTTGTTGGTCCGTTTTTTTTTTGTCATACTTAAAATTCGTTAAATGACAAAAATCTGCCAGAAATGTTTCAATTATATTTGTATCACTCCTACGTATTAGGTCAAATCAAATATAGTTATGAATAAAAATGCCGACAGTTTTTAGTTTGCATTTAGATATATATGCAGAAAAAACTATTTTTCTCTGTCCCGAATTTTGTGAAGACGGCATTGCCTTCGGTAAATATATTATACTTCACCAGTTTGTTGAAAAAAGCGCAACTACTGAAGGTCAATACTATACTAAATTTTCATGACACATTTATGATAGTAAACTTAGCTACGTGTTGACTGTGATGGTTATATCAACACATTAGGTTTTCTTTTGTATGATTGTGATAAATAGAGGACAAATAGCAAACTAATCGTTTTGGGGATATAAGTTATTAGGCTATTCATGCATTGTCCGCAAATCGTTCATCTGTGTAAATATTCATTTAACCCAATGAAACATAATTGCAGACAAATTTCTTGGCGATACCAACCAACAGCCAATAGAAAATGACGTTATTTGGTAAGCTATTTTTTTTATTGGTTTTCGAAAGATTGACAGGTTGAAACGATACACGTACATAGGCTTAAGTGATTGGTCTAATACAACCTGTGTCATTCATGCTTCTAATAAAGCTCTTTCTAAAGCATCCACCTAAACCGATTGGTTGACAAGTATAAATTGCAGATGAAACTTATTCAAGACCAAAACAACCTAAAACTGTTGAAGAAGAACCTGCAGATTTACCATGAAGCCCGGCAACACCCTTCTGTTGGTTTTCGCAGCAGCCGCCTGTGTGGTTCTTTGTGAAGCAGGTGAGTGATCTAGATTGTATTGTTAAAATATTCTAGATTTAATAAATTAATATATATATATATATATATATATATATTTATATATTAATATATTTATACGAAGAGTTCAGACGCAAAAGCCGATCAACGCCATCTTGGTCAACTTTAAAGTACGCCTACCACGTTCAAGGGCATACCTTCCCCTTAATGCCTGTTAAATAATTTTTCTTGAAAAAGTCGATATAGCCTATCTCTTGGGCATGGAAGTATAACGATTTATTTCAAACACCGACAAGCGACACTTCATTTTTTCAGCAAAACACGCCGTATCCGTTCAGCCACTGAGTGTCGCTTGTAGGTGTTTGAAAAAAAAAATCGTTATATTTCAATGTATCGACATTTTCAAGAAAAATGATTTTACAGGCATTAAGGGGAAGGTATGCCCTGGAACGTGGAAGGTATAA
>JAVFBX010225412.1:0-11118 GCA_034783855.1 Mopalia kennerleyi | reverse complement strand
GGTGTTTGTGGGATATTGGTGTACAGAGAAAGAGTGATTATCAGAGCAGCGTGTCCCAGGTTTAAGTCCTGTTTAGCGTGTATGTCCTATAGCAGAATACATGGCCACATCCTATAACTGTTATTGGGAAGATGAACTTTCCATTAGACGCTATCCTATTACTATATCCCTAGAGGCTTATCTTAAGTTAAGCACATCTCAGTTACAGCAGACGCCATTGTAGCCCTTTTGGTGGTATGTGTTCACTGTTAAACGTTCCACCGTTTCATAAAAGAAACAACTTTTATTTGAAAAAAACTTAATACCAGCAAAAGGTTTTTGATCCGTATTTGTATATCAATTCTACCATTTGCTCTAGATGAGGCATTACTTATGTTTGGTACTCACATTCTTTTTTTTAGTGGAAACCGTAAGACTGATTGGTTGATTGATTGATGTTTTATTCCACATTAATCGATATTTCACCTACGTTGTAGCGTGAACAGTCTAACAATTTTTATATTTCATCAGTTTATAGATTTTGCTAGAAACGTCATTTATTCATTGATCTGTATTTAGGCAGAGGACGGGGTGGGGATATTTATTTGTTCACATAAAAACTAGTCTTTTCGTCAAAAGAGCTCCAAATGTAGATGGCATAATGTGCAATCTTCCATGTAGTGCCAACGATGGCCATACCTTCCAAATTAAAAACCAACGACCGAAATGGGTTGATACAAAATTGCGATTAATCTCATAGCATGACGTTTTGTTTTGACACAAAACCGATTGGAGTTCAGGTTGAAAGCAATCCGATACCAGCATGTTACACGACTAACATATACCACCATTTTAGACAATTCACCAATGAGTTTAGTGCATGGTCAAGGTGGACGGAAAGTAGTCCCATCGAGTATACTTTTTGAAAATCCTCTTGTCGAACTCTTGTATAAGAGGGAGTCGCATGATATGCAACTACTGGTGGAGATGTTTAAATTACAAGATTTCTTTTCTGGATTTCCCATCGCTTTTAAGTGAAACAAAGTATCGCTTTAACACAAAAAGGAGCATTGGGTTATAGACTATTTTGTACTCAGGTTGATTGATTGATTTGTGTTTTACGCCGTGTTTAAGGGTATTTCTCTAATATGAAGGCAATTTATTCCCGACAAACTTTTGTTTCTCTACATAGGAAATATATTACTGAAGATTAACTGGCAATAAAAGTACCACCTGGAAACATACAGAGCCTACAGATGATTATGGTTCACTGTCGACAATATAGGTTTCTAAATGATCATGTGACATAGCCAGCATAGCAATAACACAGGTTTGTGTACGGACAAATGGTTCGGATATATTTTTCAATTTCAAACAAAACTTTATTTGTTCACTAAACAATATACCCTCTGGATCATCCAGTTGACAACTAAATATGTTTCCACAGATCACCCTGTCCGCATCATATAACATACGTTAAGCTCACATCACTCCACTTTCCATCACACGATTTATCTCACAGAAATGCATGCATTGTGTATTTAGATTGGTCCATTGTTACTTACAGTGTACTGTATCTGTTTCATAAGCAAAATGCGAAGTTATTTCCCAGTACACCGCGAGACTTGCTTATGTCATCAGACATAGGCCTACTGTTTCGTGAGTTCATGTTCACTACATGTGCTATATTAAAAATACAGTAGCAGAATTGGTGTTTTATTATTCTAATAACATCATACACAAATGACGTAGTTTTAAACTGCTCTCACTATTGTACTGAGTGTATGATAACCAAAGGCAGATAGCACTTTGCACTTATTCAGCGTCATGCATCAGCTCTGCCTTTTGTTCCACATTAAAAATGCTCGTCAAATATGAATGCTGGGCGTTCACAGTCACTACTACATGATAACCACACTCCTCTCTGATCAACATTTATTTGTTATCCTTGATTTTCTACTTTCCCTTGCCCTCTTATTAAGGGGTAGTTTGTTTGGGGTGTAGAAATACTGTTTCACTAAGCACTGGAGGAAGATTAACATTCCAACATTATCAAAACATTTTGACAGTTTATTGTTGTGCTACCATCAATTATTGTTTTAATAAACCGCAGTCATATACATGTAGGTGAAATACCCTTGAGCTCAGCGAAAAATACCAATCAATAAATCTACTTAAATGAACGACTTTGTTGACGTTCAATGCTAGTCTCCACCGAACGTTTCATGTACATTTAGGTTCAGTGTCATACTATTTGTAGATCTCCTTTGTTAAAGACCACGCATAACAAATTATGTCATCTATCTTGGGAAACATTGTGGGCGAAAGTATATAACCTTGTTGAACACCGGATGTGATTTGGGACCACTCGATTACGTAATTATTGACCTAGACAGACGACAAGGTGACATTACACGGAAGCTTTGTGTCTGGGTAAATGTTCCCATTTATCTCAACATCTAATCAAGTGTAACACAGCTAGTTTATATTCACAAGATCAAACAAAATTCAAAGGTCGACAAAAAAGTGCGCAAAAGCTCATTTTCCTTCTAATATGTTATTACTAAAAACACTGTTAACATTAAAGATATGATCAGTCCAAGATCTACCGGACAGAAATCCATTTTGTTAATCAGCGTACGTCCAGATTCTATTGTTTATAACACTGATGTATGTTTTGTTTGAAGATGATCCTTTACTTATATCCGGACTATGGTGTGGATTTTGTGGATCACTTTCAATTTTTCTTTATTGTCCTAAAAAATGATTACAAATTCCCTTTGAAACATTTACTTACTATTATTAGCTAATAAAATGAATAGAGTGTGGGTTTTATTTATCGCTGGTCAGTAAGTTTAAAGTGATGGGAGTTTCAAAAGCTAAGTAGAGCGACTGCTAATAACCACATACTATTGAACTGAAATCTGATAAAGACGCCTACTGAGTTGTTCAAATATGTGTGAAATATTAACTCAGTAGTGATAGCGGCTTTGATCACAAAATTCGATATAAGTCCGGTTTGCTCACTGGTACAGAGGATCAGCACTATTTAAAATCAGATAAACGACAGTAATCCGACTTTTAATTAACACTTAGCCAAACTGACGCTCAATATAAAAACAATATCTGCTTTATCCTGCGGGTTTCGGCTGGCCAATTTCATTTACAAAAACGTTCCATGTGTTTAAACTAATCCTGCAAGAAATGTAACTAAAAGCCAGTGTTCCGTAATGATCTGTCAGACTCAAAATTGACAGTATTGTTATACTATTGAAAGGGAGATGTTGGGGGCAGGGGGTAAAGCTCACACAGGGACAAAAAGACGAAGAACACATGATATAATTAATATACGCTACACTTGTATTAGTTTCGAAGCGTCAAGAGAGTTGACGGAGCTCTCCCAAAATTTAATGCAAAATAGTTAAATACCTTGGCAAATGACATCCTCGATGTTTTGTGAAAATGTGTGTGAGACTTTAGAGAATTAATTGAGGTCCGAGTTTTGCTATGACGAAATGATCTCCTTTTACTTATGACATATATGCGGCAGAGCTGTGCAGCTTTATTCAAACTTGGCTGTGCCCATCGAATCTAATGGGACAAGTATTCAAACTTCGTTTACTTTTATTCTGCTGCGCTGTAGCTGAATAAATAGCTGGCACCCATATGCTTGGCTACCAAGGTTAAGCAAGGTTATGACCTTATCTGTTTCATAAAGGCAGGTAATGTTTAGTCTGAGATATTTGGCTTTACTGTGTCACGCAATGGGATTTAATTGTTGGTGGATGAAATAACAGATCTTGCCTGTACATGCAATTATCATTAAGTATACTTGTTTGTATACACTGAAGTACATTACATTTTATGCATTCTGTCAGTTTGGGAAGGAACATTTATTTTCCAACAGACCATTTATATAATCCTTTCCATTGAGATCGACATGTGTTTTATATGAAAATCACTTAGATTTCGTAAACTGTTGTGTGTATTATCATTAAGCCATTATGCTAATTGCAGTCACCGTTTTTCGCTATGTATTTATTTTTGTATTTGTCACGATAATGTATTTTAGATATATTTTTGTCAGTTGAAATAAGAAAAACCCTTGGATGATATTTTAAGTTTCAATACAAATCTAGAAATAAAACAAAAGATTGAAAAAAATGACTTATAATCCAAGAAAAATAAAAGTTACTGTTTAAAGCCAAATTTCAGAAAATATGTCAAACTTGTTCTCATTGAGGTGTCTATAAGATATACTGAATATTAGTACATCGTTATTATTCAGTTTCTTGACGCACTCCTCTTTCCAAATATACATGTATGATATACATGTTCCTTTACCCTTCTTTGGGAATAACTATACCTAATAGCCACACAAATATAAGGGTAGCCGTTTTATTGCAGATCAGAGGTAGAGTAATATATACAGTTAATCAGATACAATCTCGGAAACAATCAGAATAAATAATCATCAATTGCATATTCCTTGCTCGTAGAAATCCTCCTGACAATGAAATGAACCAACTTACCAATAAATGACTCTGGTCTGTTAAGAATTGATTAGTTAACTACATTAACCAGAAAGTAATTGATGGAAGCGGGATCAAAGCTAGACATGTAATGGAAGCGAATTTTTTTGTACATAATTACCTCCTATGAAAGGCACCAGAAACCGAAAACAAAATGTGTTTGGTTGTACTGCATATATACAGATATTGATCGCCTGTTTTGTGCTTTATGAATAGGCGCCACTGACCGAAACGTTATGTGAACCTAAATCTTCTTTAAGTCACACTTTACAGATCCAAATAGGCTAAACCTAGGTAAAATGTAACTATTCATAATATTCAGTACAGGTCGATGAAAATAGCCAATAACCACCATGGTTTAGTGAACGGATAATAAAACTATTTAGGTACTGTCCCTGAAGAAAAGAACTTAGTCATCACCAAGTCCGTGACAGTATTCATGGTGCATAAAAACATTGGCTTTATACCACTCTATGAACCTTTGATTGCCTCTCAGGGACTAGTGCTAACAGTATCTTTAACCTGGACTATTGAACTCATTTCGCTAGGAAAAACTTTCATGCGTTGTATGACCGTCTGGGGAATAATAAAGACGTTACACTAACAACTTTAACGTGAAATCAATATGACATGGCCATCAGATACAATTTGCAGTTGGTGGGCTGTTTTATGTTAAAGCTAGTGCACATTTACTGATAATGTAGTATTCCATCGTTACAAATATATTCCCTAGATAGAGTTCGAATTGATCGGAGCTTTATTTTAAATTTAGATGTGTGTATCAATTGACAATTTGACGAATTCACAGCAGATTACTTTACATATAGATTGAATGTTAAGTTGGTCGTCTTTAACACAATTAATTTAAGAGTTTGCTAAAATGTATTCAGCTTTGGGAGCTATTATAAAATCACATATTAAACTTCACTTCATATTACATGCTGCAACCCATTCAATCGGACTTTTTCTGACTTTCTGTCAATTAAAGAAAATAATGGCCTAGAGATAAACTTTGAACATGACACTACAATTCGCTTTTAATTTAAAAAGAGAAAAACTGAATCTATTCAAAAGCTGTTATTTGAATACACACAGTACACAGGCTGAAACATACACCATCCTATCGCAATTCAAACTTTCCTGTTTCATCGATTGCTAAACAATATGACCCGCGCCCCCGCCGTCAACCCAAGACACACATACTTACACACAGTGCACCAAAAATTAAACCAATTAGGGAAACTTCACTGTGTGTTATACAGAAATTTGCATAATCCCGGGAATTTTTTCTACGTTAAACATCTGCGTATACAGAAGACTGCAATATGTCAGTTTCAAAAATCTTAGTGAAAAAGTAACCAAGATATAGCCCAGACAACCTTCCAGAACAAACAGAGCCAATTTGCATAATTAATGGGAAAATTTACATAATTCCGTGATTTTTTTTCTATGTTGCACATCTGAGTACATAGAAGAATGCAGTATGCAAATTTCAACAGCCTAAGTGAGATAGTAATCAAGATACAGCCCGGACTAGCTTCCTGGACAAACAGAGCCAATTTGCATAATTTATGGGGAAATTTGCATAATTCCATGATTTATTTTCTACATTGCACATCTGCGTACATAGAAGAATGCACTATGCAAATTTCAAAAGCCTAAGTGAAATAGTAACCAAGATAAAGCCCGTGCAAGCTTCCCAGACAACCGGAGCCAATTTGCATAATGAATGGGAAAATTTGCATAATTCCGTGTTTTTTCTCCACGTTACACATCTGCATACATAGAAGAATGAGCTATGCAAATTTCAAAAGCCCAAGTGAAATAGTAACCAAAATACAGCCCGGACAAGGTTCCTGGACAAACGGAGCCATTTTGCATAATTTATTGGGAAATTTACATAATTCCATTATTTTTTTTCTACGATGCACATATGCGTACATTGAAGAACGCATTGAGCAAGTTTCAAAAACCTAAATGAAATAGTAACCAAGATACAGCCCTGACAAGGTTCCTGGACAAACGGAGCCAATTTGCATAATTTATTGGGAAATTTGCATAATTCCATTTTTTTTCTTCTACGATGCACATATGCGTGCATTGAAGAACGCATTAAGCAAGTTTCAAAAACCTAAATGAAATAGTAACCAAGTCACAGCCCGGACAAACTTCCCGGACTTACGGGCATACGGACAGAAAACGTAAAACGGTCTAAATATTTGAACGTATTCCAAGTTTTGTTTACTACGTTTATGACGGAAGAACAGCAGGAGTTCTAATCCTCTATCCCTTGTAGCCTACTGAAGAGCCTGGTGACAACATCGACAAAATCGCACTTTGAAAGTATCTCATTGACAAAGTATTGCAATAGCCGTCATTCAATACAATAGATTTTGGCCCCAGATAAATATTATACCTTGTTGGAAAACAGTCTTACACGAGTATGGATTGGATACACTATAGCCTCAGTACGAATATAAATAAGACCAGTTCCTCATTGACCCCAATTACTATTCCTACAATCTGGGGCCACTTTTACAAATTATTGTGTGACATTAAAATCTCACACGATATTTTACACCTATTGTTTAAGATCCCGAAATGTTGTTCAAAGCTCCGTTGGCCAAACAAGCCAGTAAGATGACGTCGCGTCACAAAGAAATGGATGTCGCATCATAATAAAAATCCATTGTAACGTAACGTCATCTAACTGGTCATTTATTCTTTAAGTCAACGGTCTTATAGATGACGTTACATTTCAATGGCTTTCTATTATGACGTGACGTCCATTTCTTTGTGACGCCTCGTCATCTAACTGGCTGTTGGGTTACCGAACAACCGGACCCAGATCAGTATGCTATTTTCCACAGTGTATGTAGTATCCCTCATTCTGAAACGATATGATTTTGCGTCGTTTAATAAGCCGAAGTAGATGCACCGGAGATTAGTTCAAAGAAAATGGGAACACTTTTACCAAATGTAGTACAACAAGATGTCGTTCAAACATAACAGAAATTTTTCGTATGATAGATTTTTGTCGTACGACATTTTCTGAAAGTGTACCCTGATGTCTGAAACGAGGTTAAAAATGGCAAGAGATACATGTCAAGTCATTAACACCAAATTTTGTGAAGGCTAATCTTTTTGCAGAACCTTTACAAACTAATTTGCTATTAAAACTTTCAGTATGTTCAACTTTCAAATATGTAGTATCTCATATACACAGCATGAGAGTTTAACCCAAGAGTATATTATTAAGACAAACACCAGCTCAAGATTGATGAAAAAATAAGTTGTCTATATTGAATAAAATCACATTTTCTTTCAAGGATCAGGAACAAATAAGCATCGTATGAATTAGACGAATATGAGCTTTAGTAAAATAATATATTACAAACATATGATCAATCTAAGTTAAAAACAACTTTTGAACAATTGTTATAGAACACTGAGCATAATTAAGGATTTTCTCGATTGTTTCGAAAGGTCTTGGAGAAGCCTCATTTCAACAATACGGTGAAGGTAACGATAGTTAAAGCTTATTACATTTTTCTTTTATTCGTGGACCATCTCGTGGTTACACTTTACAGATTTCTAATGCTGCTTTTCCACAGATCCTATATATCCCCTGATCACCGATTTGCAAACAGTTAAGAAGAGAAGGTGACTGTTTAAATACGCTCTATTAAACCTTTTTGAAAGTTCTCTGGAGATGCTGTTTTCTCCAAGTTATTTACATTTTTACTTCATCTTTTATATATATAAAAGATATAAGAAGAAACACAACAATGATGAATAGTTAAAAAACAAGTGATGTTCGGAAAGCGATGATCAGAATGTACATATGACACAGCACAGCGTTTAACGTAAAACAAGATCACACCAAGTAAGGACCATACACTCTAAGAAAAAGGGGTTCTAGTTAGAACCTTTATAGGTTCTTCGGAGTGGATCATATAGCGAATCTGTATTGGTTAGTGAAGAACCCTCTAAAAATGGTTCTTTGAAGAACCCTCCTTAGTAAAGAACCCTTTTTCACCACGAGGAACCTTTTGATCGTTGATTTTGTCTGAAGAACCATTTATCACCAAAAAGGTTCTTTGAAGAAACCTCGTGACAAACAAAGAACCATTTCAGAACCTTCTTTTCTTAGAGTGTACATAAAACAAGAAAATATCATTAAAATAAAGTATTAAAAGACAATAAAGTTAAAGCAAAATACTCTTTTTCTCTTTAACTGATAGTTGTGGTTTGTTGAAATCATCCTTACACCATTAAACATGACTTAATATATGAAATCTGTTCAATACCATGGCACTTCTTTGGGGACATATAGCCGTTGTAGGTGTCTGAACTTTGGTTGTTAGTATGTGACAGTGTAAGAAAGTTGTTCAGATCTTTTTTCATTCATTATAAACAAACAGTATGTCTCTTTTACTTTCACGGTCAGCAGTCTTTGGTTAATCTGATTTAAGAACAATACCCTCGACACAGGACATCAGCTGGGTTTAGCCTCTTTGGGCGCTGGCTTTGGTTTACAGGGTTCGATATCAAAAATTTCCAAGTCTGCAAAAATAGAACATATGCAGACATATTCACAGTTCGATTAAACAAATCACTTATGTGCCTTAATTACTTAATTAACTTAATGACCATTTGATCAGAGAGTATTTAACAATAAGACGAATACTAATTCTCATTATTAGAAAAATGCTACCCGTATCCCAAAGTAATTAACTCCTCAACTGACTTACAGTTATAAAACTAGTCAAGAATAGAACATACCCCCTAGCTCAAATGTGCAACCAAACAACAGCAAACAAACAATTCAATGGATGTCTACAAATCTTCCATCAGTTAGGGTGCTGTGACGACAAGCACTCAATAGCAACATTAAAACAACCATAACATATAAAATGTTTTACTCTGTGGGAAAATACATGTTCCTCCATGCAATTTGTGTAACTTTGTTCCTCCTATGTCACATCTGTGACCGGAGTGTAAATAAAGTTAAGTTGATAAACAAAAACATTGATTATCGACACACTCACCTGGGTCATCATTATCCAGTTTACTCTCGTTAATCAAAGGCTTATCCTGACTCTCAATAATTCTCATTTTCTCTTTGTCTGTTAGTTTTGAGTGATTATATTTCTTGGGTTTCGATTTTTTATCACAGTCCGCCATAATCTTTAAATAAAAACAAATAATACAAATTTATTAAGAATCCTAAGGTTGAAGGCTTTAGTTGTTTGACACTATTTGCATCATCTTAAAACTGAAATAAAACATATTGTTGTTAAACAAAATCTTGGAGTTTTCATATTGAATTTCTCTTACCACGGACAATGCATGTATCAAACTTAGATATCAAAGACTATGCTCAAAATACGTTTTTGCGTTCCTGTATATAGTAAGAGGTTGGACTCGTGACTATTTATACTCATGCATGTATATCCTTGTGATAATTTGTTAAACGACGTGTACGTGATTCAATCGTAAGTTTTAAGTAGATAACAGAAAGAATGTTAACAACCTTCAGACCCCTCTCGCCTGACCTACTTCGACACTTTATGCACTTAATGACGAACGAGAAATATAATTATGATGACTCCGCAATTTGCGAAGTAAAAACTAACATGCTGGTTCACAAACCGAAAGTGTTTTCTCTGCGTGTTTCTTGTTTCATTTACCAGAAATAGGTTTCAGTAGTAAAGTAGATCAGACTTACATGTTGGTAAAATCGAAACCAATCGAAGGGCCACACATTATATGTGTACACAAAACTATCCCCAAAAAAATGGGTAATGGCTGATAATACAGAGAAATGTAATTTCTAAATGATCATAACTAACGCCCAACTTAATCAGAACGAAAACAAAACTGCTAATTTTGTTCCTTATAAATTCGCTGTGTTTACCATGTTTTGTCGAAAAAATGGTATGTTAAACCTATAATACCAAGGGACTAATGTAAGATAAAGTAAATTATAAAACTTTACTGTGTGGAACTTCTTCTCTACACTGTCTTCTTGTACGTGTTTCTTCTTAAGAGGCCTAGAGGATCCCATGAAATAAAACTTTCCTCGGTTTCGGTTCTGTGATACTACGCTCCCCAGGTAACATTGCTCAAGACATAGTTACGTTCGAACTAACGCTGTCACATATACGATAGAGAGAGAAAGAGATAGCGCTATCTTGCGAGGAAACGGATTTGCGAAGAAACGCAGAGCCATATTCGTATATGTAACACTCAAATCGAACACAATTTTGTTAAAACAAGTGACATCTGGACAGTTTCACATCCAAGTTAATAAACAGCGTAGACAATGTGGTACAGGCATACTAAAACTCCACCACCTGTATCGGACGGAAATGAGGGGGGAATTGCGCTAGAATTATCAAATTTTTATCTCGCAATTAAATCGATCCAGTTCAATTTTACATGCGATTAATAACATGTAGTTTACCATTGCAATTAAAATGGCCTTATGTCACCACACGTGTTAAGGTTGGTCGGCCCCTTCGAGATCAAAATTTGTCTGTTTTTTTTTATTTGTTAATACGAAAATTCACATTATTAGCCTGCATTTAGTGAAACAATTATA
>JAVFBX010225401.1:0-11119 GCA_034783855.1 Mopalia kennerleyi | reverse complement strand
AGTGGACAATCCGTCGTCATATAAGTGAAATACCCTTGAGTACGACGTTAAACCCCAATCAAACAAACAAACAACAATCAAATGCTACCCATAACTTACATCGCTTTCAGCAACAAGGCTTTCCGAACAATAGCGTGGATTAGATATTGCTGTTATTATTGGTTCGAATGGATCGCTTGAACACTAACACTTCACGAACATGTTAAAGAAGGCATTGGATGTACGAGTGTTTTACCTTACTGAGGTAATCCTGTAATAATTCGGCAGTGGACCAAGTGCTGTAGTCGCTAGAGGAACTGGGAACCTCTCCCCTGCGGGGTAATGATCGGTAGATACTGGAGGAATAGGCGGAGCCGTTTGATGAGCCTGTCAGGCTGTTCAAATAAATAAATAAATCAATCAATAAATAAACAACTTATTTAAAAACTATAAAAACAAAATACATTACAAGTAAGACAGAGATAGTTTCCCGCCTACACTCAGCGAATAAACATTTGTTGGTTTTAAACCCTTTCCTACAAGCACGGTGTAGACAAATTCAACACAAGTAAAGTTAGTCACAATACCGCGCCATATGTAAGACGGCAAGTTTAATTCTGTGGTAAAAAATGTCAAAGAATATATTTATCTGCATGGTATATGCACAATTTCCACACATTTTCAACAATTTCGACTACAACCGTTTATCCTACTATACTTGTTGTTGTAATGTAATGAGCCACTAAGTAGGAGAGCAAGATATTTCTGATAGATGAACTGTCAGCTTTTTCTCCTTCTAGTATATATAACACTGGTCATATTTGCCTAAAACGCCCCCTTTTTTAAAAACACTATTTCGTATTTTCAGTTGTTTCTGTAGATTTTTTATCAGTGAAAGAACATAAAATAACATCGTCAGCAAAAGACAAGCAATGCCTCTATATATTAAGTCGATTAAATACCGTTGGAAGACGTTATGGCGTAAAGTTGATTGATTAATATTGAGAAAATGATGACACAAAACCGTGAACAGCCTTGTTTCAGGCCAGCTCCTGGCTTCTATTGAAATAATAGTTTGTAAATAAAATATTATAGTAGGTTGTTGGATCTTGGCAATGAGGGGTTTTTTTTCGTTTAACATAATTTTGGGTAACAAGTAAACATTTGCATGTTTGTGTATTTTTTCAACCCATATTTAACGTTCATGTTTCAAAAAAGACAGAGAAGAGGCGTGCTGTATTTTACAGTGACCAAAACAACTCATGGGCACCGCCACCTTTTAATTAGGTTAGATTATATATTCAAATCCGGTATCCATGTAATTTAACTATGGCATATGTTTATTGTACTTACAATGCATATCTGTAAGGTACGTTTCTTGGGGGTAACGTTCCCATAATGGTAGATTCATAAATAGAACTGCTTGAAGCTGGAATAAAATACAAAGTTATATAGTATATAATTACTTATTAGATCAATGCATACTGTTGATTTATTTACAGATATATACGAACACATAGCTGTATGTCTATCCAGATAATTTATAAGCATATACCTAAATCCATTTGGTGTTGGGTTCGGTGTTTTGATATCAAATCTTGTGTCTGTTTTGATTAAGCCAAAGTCGAAGATAATAGCTGCATTGTGGGCGAATGTTCTTTTTTTAGTTACCTAAAATCGACAATAACAAAGCGCTTTCTTATCTTATCTTATTTTTATATTCAACCTCTATAGCAGTTAGACTATACGTGACTTTCAGAAAATAAATTCTGAAAGGAATTTGTAACCCTATATAACAAAGGTACATTCATAGGGACAAAGACTCCGCTGAGAAAGGGGTCCTGTGAAAAGGTTCATTGTGGCTTATGTTACCAACAAGGGGTCATGGACGACAATGTACAGGATTTTACCGAAATACTATAGTTTGATGAATTACTTGTGAGAAATCAACTAACACTTATATGCTGGCTGTACCAACAACACATCCTTATATGTAAGGTGTATAAGGCAACAAACCCAATTATTTTTAGGCACTTGAAACTTTTCTACACAGAAAAGCTCGGAACATAGCTGACATTATATTAAGCACCATATCGGGGCAGGTTAACTCTCAAACACATGGAGCTATTTTCTTACGCGAAGTAACTTGCCCACCCGTCGACGAGCCAGTGCCTGAACGTCTTTCGCGTGCGAAGTAAAGAGCTTTTGGATTGGTCTTTTCCTTTTTCTGCTTTCAATTTTATTGGTCTTTTTCTTTTTCTACTTTCAATTTGATCGGTCATTTCCTTTTTCTACTTTCAATTTGGTTAGTCTTTTTCTTTTTCTACTTTCAATTTAATCCGTCGTTTCCTTTTTCTACTTTCAATTTGGTTAGTCTTTTTCTACTTTCAATTTGATCGGTCGTTTCCTTTTTTCTACTTTCAATTTGGTTAGTCTTTTCCTTTTTCTACTTTCAATTTGATTTTCTTTTTGACAAATTGGCAACATCAGAAGTGTAGGCCTACTGCACAAATGTGAACTTAGTGAAACGTACCTGACCTAGATGAAGGTGTTTGGGGTAGAACAGAAGCGAACTGGTCGTCTACAAACTGCATGGTAGCGTCTGTGTAAACTAGCTTAAAACATTGCCCAACAAGAGCACAGATTTTATCTGCGCTATCCTGAAAAAGAGGAATTCATTGACATATAGGTAACTAAATTACATATATAGGGGTGTCCTGGAATAGAGGAATTTATTAACATATAGGTAACTAAATTACATATATAGGGGTGTCCTGGAATAGAGGAATTCATTGCACATAGGCCTATAGGTAACTAAATCACATATCTAGCGCTATCCTGGAATAAAGGAATTCATTGGACATATTGGTAAATAACATATATTTGGTGTCATTGAGGAGTAACTTAAAAAATAAACTTTTACATTTTATCCGGGATTGTTAAAGTGAAGGTCTGGCGAATAACCCTTGTATCACTTTAATTATAATTTTGTTCATTGATTTAAATCTCTTTTCAAGGAAATATATATACCTCCTAAGGATAGTCGCCATTTTGGGCATGGCCTCCCCTGCACATCACAGGTGCTCGGTACATATAGAGATGGTATATGTATATAGAAAAGAAGAAGAATGGACACTCTGGCGTCGACACAGCTTGTACCGTGGTGAAATTTAACCGATTTAAGTCCTCTAATCACATAACATATATCAATCTCATCTATCCGTGTGAGACATATAGTTCATCTTAAAATCCTAACCCAGAATTGTGATGTTATCTATAATTCTCAAATTTTGTTTGCAAACACAAAACTTTTCGGTCTTTCTCTAATTTAGCCTCCGAGCGATGTATGCGGCTAGACCATCAACATTATGCCCTTTTTACGTACAGACACATATTATTTCAGCCCCGACTTTCATTTTGAAGAAGGACTATATCCAAACGATAAATATAAACATTACATTTGACAGTGGGAAGGTAAAAAGATTACAAAGGTTATTTTTTGTTGTAAGGATGTATATTTGTACTTACTTTATTCCCACAATAAATGACTGCCAGGGAACAATCTTTTTTTGCATCACCTGCATGGATGTAGAAAAGTTGAAACGTTTAAATATTTCTATTAAACTTAGCGTTACATGATGAACACTCATTTCACTTACCTAGGATAATAGTCCACAGAATAAAAGATGGTATTTCAAAGAAATCTTAACTTTGGAATCTCAAAGTTCGTATCGGTATTACACTGTTAGAATTGGATATAGATCGATCCAATATAAACTGAAGCCGATTAGCAATCCTAAACGTGTCATATTTGCGGCTTTGCTATATAAGCCACAGGTTTGTTTAATTGACAGTTTACACACACGATCACTTATTAAGTATAAGTATGTCTCGTTTGAGAAAGAAGCCAAAATTCTCATTGTGTTTTATGATAATTTTTTGAAAATAATACCGATGCTTCTGTTTTTCTGGAGTTTTTGCTTTATTTGTTTACGTTGTGAATAATAGCTGGTCAATGTGGCGTGCTTTAATTGTTGTAAATCCTAGTGTTATTTAACATGTTGTTTATACTGATTGAATGGCTTACCGTATTTGACTGTGAGGATATGCTGCCTTTCGTCTTTCACATAACTGATCGAGGCGATTTGATGTAACTGTAACCTTAGCAACAGTTCCTGAAAACACATACTTATACTTATTAGAAGATAATTAGATATAGTTAATGGGCTTCTACGGATATGTGATTTCATAGATGTTTAAAATAATTGTACATATGTAGAATAAAAAGGGAATTATATAGTGCTGGCCGGGTAAAGTTAGAATTGGTATACAATGACTTGACATAGAAAGCATACAGCCATCTCTATACGTAACATGGTCAGTAATAAACATAACGATTACAACATACCTCATTTTTAACTCGGGTGAGTTTTATGTCGTAGACGTTGATACTCAACATAGCTCTGTTTTCTGAACTGCTGTCACGTGCCACAGTGCCACGTTTCTGAAGTAAAATCATATATTTTATATTATATATGAAAGTTATAGATTCGCGAAACTACTTTTGATGTTGAAATGTTAAAAATAACTTAAAATAACTTGACAAAATCTGTTATGTTTGTGTGAGAACAAGAAGGTCTCTGTCTTATGCCAGTTTCCACTCACTTCCTTTACAAAATCAATATGCAACAGCGTCTCTATGTAAGCCAGCACAAAAAACTAAACAATTTGCATATTTTAAGAAAATACATGTCTTTGCAGCTGGGTTACCATTATAATTAAGTTGGCCTTTTTCATAGAATTTCTTTCTTTTTATTTTAACTAATTTACGCTGGTGTTGCTAGAGGACTGATTGGGTGGTTGCAGTCTAATCTATGGTTGGGCCCGATAAGGTCAGCCAATTTGCTATCAATTGAAAATCCATGCTATTTGTGTTTTGTTTTAGGTACTAGAGCAGTATTTCAAATCTCGATTTCGATAATTGTTGTTGGCCAAAGAACAAAGCCATCATTTTGAAACCTATAGTGAGTGACGCCTGAGGCCGATGGAGTTTTGACTGAGTGTCAGCATGGCGATAGAAGCTGTGAAGTGATGTGCGAAGTTGCGAAGCAATACATCGCTTCGCAACTTCGCGCAACGCATCACGGTCTAACAGGTTTATTAGCATGGCCTTAACATGATTCCATACTTTGACGGGAATGTCTTGTCCAATGCTCCAGTGTGCAATATTACTATTATTGAAGGACATCGACAGGAATTATGTGACGTCATGTTTTGGAATATGCCACGTGACTATAACGGAACAAAACAATTTGACAAAATCATTACTAGTATTATTCCCTTAAAACTTAGTCTGGGGAAAATTGCCAGTCTGGAGGTTAAACAATTGAGCTTAGGGATTGCACTATTTCCAAACAGCTTACCTTTCCATGGTCTATGGTTGTCAGTATTGTTGTCCTGTTAGTGACATCTTCGTGTAACGGGAAATGGTCTATCCGACCAGCAAACTGAAAATTCAAGGAAACGCATTTAAAACATTGTCTAGACTCCAATAGCTACTGTTTAAGGGTACGTTATTTTGAATCTTGGACCAAAAAAAAATCTTGAATTGTAAACAAATTCTTGGATTTAAAAGTCTTGTAACAAAAATAAATGCTAATCTTGGATCACATAAAAACTTGTTTGACCTGAAAAAGTTATTTTGTATGGATTAAAATAGTTATTTGAACAGAATTAATTCTTCATGTACAAAGTTATTAATATATCAATATATATACAATGTGTTATGTTACAGTGAGCAAAAAATATACTTCTTGGAGTAAACTTTAAAAGACCTGATTTTTTTCCGCTTTGGCGTGCCATACATATTGGAATACAAAATTAGTGTCTTTCTTTATATTTAAATGTTCTCAATATTCTGTGATAATTCAGTATATTTAAAAAAAGAAATCATTAGATTTTCAATGAGAATACTGGGAAATATATTTTACCTGTGTCAAACACATAAGCTACCAAAACCCCCAAATCGGTATATGTGTGCTTTAATTTACATTATATTTCAAATTCAAGTCACCATTTTCCAACACTTGATATGCTAATATTGACATAACATAGATTTAGAGTGGGATATTTAGGTGCGGATTTCAACATTTATAATTGTGTCTTAAAATAGGCCCAAGCTCTATTGACATTTGCTTTAAAATAAATATTTATTTTTAAAATTTCGAATAAAGTATGTTTAAGTTAGTAGACGTCTTTTAAAAGAGTCTAACTCATAAGTACATAGCGTTGGCCTTATAAGCCGAATGAACCGGTGCGTTCCCAGATTATGGACATGCCTATTTCACTTTCTCTGCGTTCAGCTACTAGCCCCTCAATACCGCTCCCAATTGACTTCCAAACTACAAGACCATTTAAATGCATGCCTCGTTGCTTTCAATGTCGATTTGTATAAGGTCAACCTCAAGCCGAGTTGTGAATGGAATAGAAGATCTGATCATTGCAAAGCGAGATGATTGTCCGTGTAAGGAAGTGTGTCAGAGACGTCAATATTTAAGTCGGCTGCGATCGACACGAGATAATAAAGCGTGGGAATAGCCTTAATCTTTGGAAAGCCGTGTACGACTTGAAAAGGCATGTGAATTAAAAATCGTTAATTTAAAACCCGTGCGTCACCTCAAGTCTCTGACGATCTTCGAACTTCAAAAGAGTTCAATTCATTTGGTATAGAATCAGCACGTTAATATATTTATCTTTTGTTCAATTGTATAATCAATATTGTCCTTTGGCTTATAGGACAGTTTGTTTGGTAGCGATGCAATGCTATCTTTACTTATCTTGTGTATAAGTTTATAACTCAATTCTCCTCTGGCTGAGGACAGTTTGTTTGGGGCGATGCGATGCTGTCTTTACTTATCTTGTGTATAATTTTATAACTCAATTCTCCTCTGGCTGAGGACAGTTTGTTTGGGGTGATGCGATGCTGTCTTTACTTATCTTGTGTATAAGCTTATAACTCAATTCTCCTCTGGCTGAGGACAGTTTGTTTGGGGCGATGCGATGCTGTCTTCACTTATCTTGTGTATAATTTTATAACCCAATTCTCCTCTGACTAAGGACAGTTTGTTTGGGGTGATGCGATGCGGTCTTTACTTGACATTGGAGGAATACAAAATTCCCAAATTGCAAAAGACTACAATTGTATGGTTGTGTATGTGTAATTTACGGTTGTAACACACCACCGTCATATAAGCGAAAACCCCCTAACTATAGAATAATTTACACGACATCGAACTAACACTGTAGCTAGCTTATGTTTGATATTTGATCTAAAGTCATATTTGTAACATTTATTCATCAGGTTTACAACTCACCGAGACTTCCTCTTCCACAAATTCCGTGATTAAGATTTTAGGGTCAATATTGTACTCCGGGGGGCTCAAAGAGATTTGTCTGTTTGGCGCAGGCTTCTTCCTGTCCTCCTTTTGAACTACTACATTAACGGGTTTCCGCTCCTGTTTGTTGACATTTAAAGGAACTTTCTCCGTCTTGCCCATGTTCGACTGTACCCTCTCTACCTTTACCACAGGACCATTTTGTGCCTTGTCCGGTTTTCCTGAACCAGAAACGTTTTTCTCAACTTTGGAAGAATGGCCTCGAGGAGAACTTATATTTAAACTTTTTCTCATTCCTGAAAAGGAAAGATTTATTAATATATGTTATAATGTTGAAAATAATTAACGCTGTTACAAAACATGGTTGAAATCTGAAATTGTCACGTTCTCTATCTATAGCCGCTGTGAAATTGTGTGTTTATAATGAAGGGAATTCGAATAGCCTGACACCATACAGTATCAAGAAAACGCAATGATTGTACAACCAGTTAAAACTGTATTAATTTATATATGGCGAAAATATGAATGTTGCCCATTAGAAGTTTATATATGACAACTGACTGTAAGTGCCATTAGTTCTTGCATGACTCGATGATAATAGACATTCAACGTATGCCTGTTTTACCGACACGATATCTCGCTGCCTTTGGCATCCAGGTTATTATCAATGCCCGACACTTCTGGAACACATTAACAGCTTATTTGTTTCACTGAAGTGTTCGACTCTATATGTAGACACCGCAGCGTCTTCATGGGGTTTCAGTAAAGAAAGGAGAGTTATAAAAAATCGAAGAAGACGACGACAACGACGACAAAAAACCTGCCTATAATTGTGCTTTTCTGTTAACCCTACCACTGACGCTTTTTTATTGTTCTTTAGATAGAGTAACCAGTTCCGTGTTTCCATTCTGCTCACATGAGACCTTCTCCAAATATATACATTTAAACATATATATTGAGTAAATAAGATAATACAGGTATAAATATGCACACAATACAGTTATATACGCTAAGACAATAAAGCTAGAAAAACAATACATAATGACAATATAATAGTATAGTAGTAATATAGTAGGCCTATGCATGATGATAAATGCATCATACAATTTTTGATCGCTAGAGTTACTATATAATACAAAGTTCAGACGAGGTGCTTCATTAGGAAAAAGACTATACAAATATTATTTTAAGAATTCAAGAACATGGAATTTTAAAATGCAATCTATTAAAATTTGTCTAAGAGCAGCTATTTAGGTAGAATGTTGGAGAGCCATGCTGTCATGCAGGCTCCTCCATGTGTCAACACAAACTCGATTATGGAGTGATTTTATGAAACTTAACAAAGAAATGACATATAGAGGGTAGAAAACTTTATGTCAAAATGGGCTAACTTGCATCAGAGTCAGTACATATTTACACGCAGAACGCGTGTTGTGTATATGATTTTTATTTTATTTATTTAATTTTATTTTAAGAAATTCTGGACACTTGTCGTTTGAGTATACGTATGTGCAAATTGACATAGGTGAACAGTGTGTCGTTCCGAAAATTTATGTCATTGAAGTTTGAGATAATTGTCATCCTGAAGCTGAAATCGCGCCTTTCATTCCTAAAGGATGAGACGCCCAGCTCGATTTTGAACTCTCTAATTTTAGCTAGCGATTTCTCACCATAAGACTTAATCATGTCACAGTAATCCCAGTGAGGTAGTATGATGATGCTGTTACACATATTAAGAAAAGAGTGTAATTCCGTTTAAGTAATGTCTGGCAAACAAGAAATATCAACCGGAGAGTTCATATCAACATCTGTCTATATAAGATACGTATTCACATCTAATATCAACAGAGCAGTAAAGTCAAGCAATTAGACGATATTTCGATCAGTTCATTTGTGAGGATTTTTCGTAATGATGTTCTTTTTCACAGTCTCATTTTTCGTAAGCATCTTTGTACATCAACAAAAACAGAATTGTGCATCAATAGAACAGAATGATTGTTCTATTTTTAAATACAACGAAAATAGTTTGTTTGTATTTATTTATATATATATATAGTTTTTTAAATATACAGAAAGAATATTTGGTTTCACTCCACCGCCTCAGTTGCATTTACGTAAGTGATAGAGTATTTGTAGTTACCTGATAAGGATTACACCGCGTTGAAATGACAAGCTCCTGATATCCAGGTACTGTATGTTTGCTTCTATTACAATTCTTCCCAGTAAAAATCCAAGTAGATCCGTGATTTGAAAACTTGTATATGTATGTAAAATTTGGTAATCAAATTTTCGCAAAATTCATTTTTGTTTCAGGTTCATATATCGCTTCTCGGTCTCCACAGACGGACTTGTGTTTGAGCCATGTGTAAACAGTATACAAACATTATCGTGCAAGAATAAGTTGAAAACCAATAGGGCACTTCTGATTCTGCACTGCTGCCAATCTGCAAGTACAGGTTATACTAAACTCTTCACTCGGTGGATAAAAAACATCAGATATCCTGTCAGTTGCATGTAGAAGATATAATTCACACGACCAATTGGATACGATAGTTATCTCACCAATCCAGTACAATGTGCCTGTCGTGAAACCCTCGCGTAATCATCAGATATATTATCACTCGATATGATCCCCGTATCTGTAACCTCACAAACCAGCACTTCCGATGTCCTTCTTTACGACTAAAGATTCGCACGTAAGTAACTGTAAGGCACATGGAAATATTTGGGTCAGCAGGTACTTGCTATATATCAATAGATGTTACCCCGACCATTGCCAAAACATGCTAAAGATAGTCGAATGAGGTAAATAAAGGGTAATTGTTAGGTGTGACGGGAGTGGTATACGCCCTGCTTTCATACCTCGGTACGCTGACCCATTTTCTTTTGAAATAGCGTTCACAGTAAATATAAAATAACCTGAAAACTATAACAGAGTAAAAATAAAGTATTTCAGTGCTTATCAGTATTGTAAGCTGTTGAAAGCTTCGTTTATTACACTGCATAAGGACCTGTTCCATTGACGGCCTTTCAATTTGTTAGACTGGGTGTGGTAATGTTGTGGGCCCCGCCTGTTTTACATTTTATGTGCAGTGCTTTTATTAAGAAAGTGTACATGTAAGAGAGTATTTACTTAAACCGAACAACTTATATATACACATATATTCGGATACAGAGACATTATCTAGAGCGTGTTCGGTGCTTTCATACGCTTGTAGACATATATGGTCTATCCAACCGCAGATACTTTGGTCACTGCCCGAGCGACCACCATAAACCTGGTTTAAAAAAACTTGGCCGAAAAGCACAACCAAAAGTTGGACGGCCATCATCAAATAGATCTTGTAGCCAAGTTTTGTTTGGTCAAAGTGTTCAAAAAAGTCTTGGTCACAATTGGTGCAAACTTTAAATTTTGGGTTACCTGTTTGACCAAGTTTTTCTTGGTCAGTAGTTTGAGAAGGCACGAGTGAGCGATCAAGTCAAAATGACCTTTTGACAAAATCATTCAAGGTTACATTTTGGAAGTTTGTCTTGGTCAGTAGTTTGCGAAGGCATGAGTGAGCGATCAAGTCAAAATGACCGTTTGACAAAATCATTCAAGGTTACATTTTGGAAGTTTTTCTTGGTTGTGCCAACAATATGTGCAAGATGTTTGGTTGAAATGGTATCTCAATCGAATAATACAAACCGAGTTTTTTTTTGGTCAAGACAAATGAGCAAGCAAGTTTTTTCAGTTCTAAGTTGTA
>JAVFBX010225390.1:0-11120 GCA_034783855.1 Mopalia kennerleyi | reverse complement strand
AGTTGTGGTTTCCACTTGGTGAGAAATATCAACTGAGAATTTTACAATCTCATATTATTCTAATTCTCGCCCCTAGAACGCTTTGAATCCAGTACTCAATGTGATTATATAAAGAGATTGATGATACATAGGCTAATTTAGTTTTTGAAAATGTATGCATTAATTAAGTCAAGACTTATTTATATACCGTTTGTTGGCACTGGTGGGGCTTAAACATTTTGGGGGTCAAACAAATCGTTTATCTTCCATTAATGAAGTGTATTCGTAACTTCCCTGAGAGTGTAAGCTAACAGTTTATCGTGGATTTAAGATATGTTGTTTGCCTGGTTCGCCTGTACACTATCCCTATTTAACGTTATGTCGAGTTTAGACTGCACAACCACTGAGTAAAAAAATTGAATGTCTACAATCAGCATTATATATTGTCCAGCATAATAATTATAGTTCATGAAACATACCCCATAAAATGTCCATTGTGTCAATTTTATATAGTTAGCTATTTCCAATAAAAAACGGCATGTCTTGAGGGGGGATCTGGTCTCAACCTTGTTTAACATATATATATATATATATATAACAATAATATGTGTTATAATAATTATAACACACACAAGATAGCTTTATTTGTATATACGTTTATTATACCACACGTGTTGTGGACAGTTCAAGCAAAGACGTCATTATAAGAGAGATTGGACTTTGGCTTTAAACATGAGAGGGAAGTGATTTCAAGACAAAGGAATCCCATGAAAAGAGATGTTAATTCAGGCATAGATCTGCATGATATTCCCGAGAAAAAATCCCAGGTCAATATCTCAGATCCGATTCGTAGCCTTTCAATGGAAGTATATTAAGAGAGATTGTCACTGACAGAGCATGGGACGGTGAACCTGATGAAAGTAGAAAGCCATTCTAACTGATGACTTCGTGTGTAATTTCAAGTTGCCATAGAAACGAGTAAACATGAGTTGCTTTATAATATGGTAGTACGAGGTCGCCTCCAGTTATCTGGTCTCATTAATAATTAGTCCAGGAAGTGTTTTATCAAGCCACAAACTTATATCAGTGATTCATAATGAAGTCACAGTAACCCTTCTTAATACTTCTCTACCATCACCTGTCACACCTTAACTTCACCCACATGTTTGCTCTCATTAATACTGGAAATGTCAATCGCCACAATTTGCTGCGGTTGTTCCTGTTTTTAATTCCCTCAAACTACCCCTTGTAAGTTGACAAAAATTCTATATTGATAATTAATTCACGAATTTTTCACACTAAGTTCAAGTAAAACTAAAAAAATCATTGGGTTTTTTGTCATCAAAAATCTATTTCCTGTTACAGTAATGAGTTTTTCGGTTAAGATTAGGTAGATTACTTAAATACACTGTTGCAAACGGATTATGTTTGATCAACGTTACAGATAGTATTGCCACTTAAAACTGCGAATATGTGACACTTATTATAACAGGTTTTTATGGCACTTTAAAACGCAGAAGTAAGAAGCAAAATAACTAATTTATTTCATCAAAAAGTCAATTCATTGTTGTTAGTTCGGCTTGTGGTTGAGTACTTAACTACCAAAGAACCAGTGTCCAATCAGATCCAATGCGTGGATTATTGCGAGTGGTGGAAATAGTCATGGGCCTATCTGATTTCCACATTTACGATTTGACCTGTAAAGTCTACATCATATGATATATTTTATTGGTAATTTTCGTACTGAAAAATATTTCAGACGAAAAATTATGGAACTTAATAATTCAAGTTGACATTTAGCTGGATTACAAAACACTATCAACATACACAGCTGGTGGTTATTTATTATTTAACACTTATGTTATATATAAGTGGTACTATTGGAACAGCAAAACAGTTCAGACGAAAAATTATTCAACTTAATAATTCAAGTTGAAATTTAGTTTAATTATCACCTGATTGTTATTTATTATTGAACACAGCGATACAAATTCTTCAACAACATTCCATTGCATTACAATGGTATCTAGTCTCGTCATAATGAAAATGACGGCATCAGTGGGATTACCCTGCAATTTTAATAATTTTGAGTGCGTATATGGCATCTAATATGCGTAGTTTGATTATAAGTCTAGGGTGTTAATAAACAGGAATTATTTAGTAGCTACATGGCAAAAATAGTTTCACCTTATTGCATTTAAATTTCATAACAATTGCAGTTTCACACTATCTGTTCTGGTACTCAATCAGACACATTTGTAAATCTTCTCTGTGTTGATAATATATGTATAGAGTATACCCCATACCTTAAAAACTAACTGTTAGTGTTGCCGTAAATATTCCTCAAACCAATCAAAATGTTATCTGATGGAGTAATGTGACCAGCATGACCTGCATACACGGTGTATTCTGGAGTATTTTGTACACATAATTTATGTTAAATATACTAACCAACAGGCCATTAAAATACTCACAGAAATTAACATTCTATGCTATTTTTTTATCACAAAAATACACGTAATGGTAAAATTAAATACTAAAAAAAAAGAACAATTTTACACAAAAATTTCCTGTAGGGTAGGCAGGCCTGGCCAAACATAATTATATCAACTATATATATCTATATAACTGAAAACAAAGCCCAATAAAACCCCAAGAACACTTGTGAATTTAACAATGTAGACGAGGATTTGTCTGTCAATGTTATGATGTTATATTAAGGTTATGGGTATATCGTATGTGTGATGTGAATTTATAATGTATATATGTAAACCTCAAAAGCCTGATATAGCTCTGTTATATTATTGATCAAATGGACTGGGTATAATAAGAATCAAACAATTGGCTGGTGGGTCGTCATACTTCATCATATGCTGTAGTGCCTGTTGCCTAGAAACTAGATTGACTTGTTCAAAGTGTATTTAGTTTCCCTGTTTGAAATTTTATGTGTTTGCCTAGTTGTTCGTCGTGAAAGCTGCACTAGGTTGAGCACTGCATCCTCGTTAAACCAGGGCTCGACTGGCTATCATATTATACTCGGAACTATCTCCATTCCCGACATTTGTTGATAAACTATTCACATTTTTTTTTTAATATTAATAATTGAATTCGTGCATAAAAACTGTATGCTATTGATTATCCTGTCGTTATTCGCCTGTGGCTATTTGTTATGTATTCAAAGTAGATATAGGCCTAGTTTACTATTTGGGCCATCAGATATCGATTTGATATACAATGTCTGATCGGCTGACAGACAATGTTTCAACAGTAACGCCACAAAACTTAGCTCGTTAATTCTATGATCAGGTGGAAAAAAGCGGCGGAGGTGTCTAGACGATTGGGCTTACCCACCGGTCGCATTATTGTGGCAAATCATAACTAAAATGGGCCGGTATTAATTAACCTTTCTTTAATTCCTGGTGTATAGTTTATTTTCTAGATGTGGCACATCAACTGGAAATCCATATAAAGATCATTATAAGCTGGTGGGGATGTCCCTATACGTGAACGCTCTTATACACGATCAGACTGTCAATGCTAAGAAACCTTTCTGAGGTGTTGACATGCAGAATTCACTGCCCCGTGATGATACGACTCGTATTCACATGCCAACTGCTTCTGACATCTGCCAATAAATTGCTCGGTTCTTAAAGCTTTATCGACTTATCGAATAGACAGCAGTACTAAGCTATCGGCTATTTCAAACAGAACCGTGTGATAATCGCCCGTGAGAAGAGCCCTTCAGTGATCCTAATAGCTCAATCTAAATGCAACCGCTAATCAGGGGTGGGACGCACAGCTACTCAGGGGAGATAACCCAATTACACCCTTTCCTCTGAGGAGGTGCTTGCATTGATTTTAGTCATTTCGTAATTTAACAGAAAGTTGATCTGACCAGTAGGTCGTTCGTCATAGAAACTTCGATTTTTGTGATACGAAGCTATGTCAATACACAACAAAAGAAATATTTCTTTTACAGACTACCTCGTATAAAAATACATGTGATACCTATAATTAAGTTCTATTCTAAATAAATTACTAGGAGTCTTAGGTCTTTCATCGGAACAAAGGCCCTTCGCTGTTATATCATATTTCCATGAAGCCTGTGTTTCTCTCGCTTTTTTATGTGGACAACAGCAAGGAGAAAAACAATCTTAATTTGAGAAACTAAATACTAAAAAATGTTCTGTTCTGCAATAATACTTGAATGAACTTTGTATACTGCTGACACCGGTAGCGATATTGTGAATGAACCATACTATTTTGTCGACTTTGACTGTAGATATATAATTTTTTCACCCCTTATGTTTATTATTCATTGTAGCTGATAAAAGCATGGGCTTCTGGTGGGCGACGCAGTCAGCTACGACGGCCCGACTCGTTTTTAGAGAGATTTGCAATGGGTGGAAAGGAAATGGATGGAGAAGGCGCCAGAGACGGCAGAAGGAGAAAGATATCCGATATCAAGTAAGCGAGCCCCTCTCCTGGTAATTCTTGGCGGATCAATAAGATACTGTCTTTGACTTCAGATGAGACACGTCCAAATTCACCATGGCGCCATCTTGGATTCAGCCAATAAATACCACCTAAAACCTGATATTTTTATTAAAGAATGTCTCTAATACTGTCTGGTGAACACAGCAATGGACGCTTTATTTATTTATGGCGTGTTACACTAGACAAACGTTATTAACTTATGAATTCCCTGTCCACATACTGTTACAAATATTACGTGACTTGACGTAAAATGATCCACAGATGCTAATAGCAACAAACGAACAACCATCGTTTAATAAGCACGATCACAATCTCTCACTCATGCCATTTGTTTTAACCATTTGTCTTACGATCCTTCTGGCAATAAACCAACACGCGAGAGTAGCTACAGAACAAGGCAAACAATTTTAACCAAAGCAACGCATTACTTGAAATAATTTAAACTGTGTCGAATCTGGTACCAATGTTGAGTAATTTCCAAATAAGGATAGACGTTATAGTTTGCAGCTATATAAGTTATGTCATTTGGAAGTGCCTACCCTTACATGGACACGTCAGTGGACAAGTATATGTTCGTTGGGACTAAAGTTATATCACAATTGCCATACAGGCAACACCTGTTTGTAAAATATAACTATGTTTTTACAAATGTAGGCTACACTTCACTCCTGTCATTATCTAGATTTTTAACAAAGTCATGCAACATGGACATGCTTATTAACAGCGATACTGTTTTGGATGTTAATGCATGTAATTTTGTCCATATGTATTAGTTTACTGACAGCATGTCCTGGCCCAGACAAAAACTGGGGGGAAAAGTGAGAAAAAAACATTGTTGTTTACATAATGCAAACACTTAACTGTATTATTGTGTTTCTGTCAGTAAGCAATACATTGGACAGGGATTTTATAGGGATTTCATAATAAATGAAACCCCAAAGTCATGCTAAACGTAATAGTCACTATGTTAAATTAAGTTTTACACAAATATGTCCAAATTATCATAAAATATGTCATGCATAAGCAATCTAATAAAAAACAAATAATGTTAGGAAGATGAAATAATCTGAACAATTTTACCTATTTCCATATAAATTAAAACACGATCTCCTGAGCTACTATACAAACATTTACTTTAAGGAGCTTTCGGCTATGATCTCGGGAGATTTAGCACAGGACGTGTTTTAATTTATTAAATATAACCTTCCTATGAGTCATAAACAATATATCATATTTTCATACGTTTTATTTTTGTTTCAGATATTGGCGCGCTTTTCTGGTCGATCCATCAGCTAACTTCTACTATCGGTGGCTGGGAATGGTGTCACTGGCTGCAATTTACAATCTAGTTATGCTCGTTGCTCGTTCCGTC
The DNA here is from genome assembly GCA_034783855.1 of Mopalia kennerleyi. Taxonomy (NCBI): domain Eukaryota; kingdom Metazoa; phylum Mollusca; class Polyplacophora; order Chitonida; family Mopaliidae; genus Mopalia; species Mopalia kennerleyi. Next base: position 5,272 of record JAVFBX010225390.1, on the reverse strand, counting down.
TTCACGGAACTTCAGAATAATTACCTGTCTCTCTGGCTACCCCTGGACTACATCAGTGATCTTGTCTACCTTATTGATATGGGTATACAGATGAGAACAGGTCTATACAAGCTTTCTTTTTCACCTGTGTTTAAACTCTTGTTTAAACAAAGTTTATCATGTATGATGCGAATATTATAGATTAATAATTCAGATAATAACAGAAGCAAGTTGAGATCATGAAAGTCGCATTTAAGGCTTGTATATTGGTTGCCTATTTTGAAACACTAGTTTTGCATTATGAAAAATTATATATGAAACCTTTTTCCCTGTTCATTTATTCAAAATATATATAAAACCTTTTTTCTCTGTTCATTTATTCAAAATATATATTAAACCTTTTTTCTCTCTCTTCGTCAAATCAAAATATATATATATAAAAACTTTTTACTCCATTTATTCAAAATATATATTAAACCTTTTTTCTCTCTTCATTTATTCAAAATATATATTAAACCTTTTTTCTCTCTTCATCAATTCAAAATATATATATAAAACACCTTTTTCTCTCTTTATTTATTCAAAATATATATAAACATTTTTTCTCTCTTCATGTATTTAAAATATATTTTAAACCTTTCCACAGTCATCCATAAATAAATTTTGCTTACAAATTGTTATTGCCTAGACAGTGATGTTAACAAAACATCCAATAAATACTGGTAGATAGTTTATTCTAGTCTGGAGAATGATTTATAACATAGTATAAATACACCCTCTCTAATATACTCTGATCTCATTATTAGTTATATTTAACCATTTGTTCACCCAACATTGCTACCATTGCAATTAATGCATGCAATTAATGCATGCACTTATGCATATGTTGAACTTTCATATTATCTGTACAGTTTGGGGTGTAACAGGCACAACTTTTACATCTTGAGCCAAATAAATAATTCCTGATCAAAATGCAAAATGTTAAGACAACGGCATCACTTCAATTCTCAACACAATCAATCAGATTTAAGAGTGACCCATTTGACCTTAATATTTGTTTGTTTTTTCTTCAGGTTACCTGGAACAAGGCCTTCTGGTTCGCGATCCGTTAAAGCTACGACAAAATTACACCAAGTCAGTAAGATTCAAAGTGGATATTATAAGTGTCTTACCAACGGACATATTTTACCTTCTGACGGGAGTAAACACCCCTTATCTCCGTGTCAACAGGCTGTGCCGAGTCATGAGAATCCGAGAGTTCTTTGACAGAACAGACACAAGAACAAACTTCCCCAACATGTTCCGCATATTAAGTTTAGTGTTGGTGATATTGGTGATTATACACTGGAATGCTTGTATATACTTTGCAATAAGCTCGTCAATAGGTTTTGGTGTAGATAATTGGGTCTATGGTTCATTGAGTGAAGAAAAGAACAGACCCCTCAGCCGCAAATATATTTACAGTTTTTATTGGTCCACTTTGACTCTAACAACCATTGGTGAGACCCCTCAACCCGAGAAAGATTTGGAATTTCTTTTTGTTGTGGTCGACTTTCTTATCGGTGTCCTTATTTTCGCCACCATTGTGGGTAATGTCGGTAGCATGATTTCAAACATGAACGCGGCACGCGCAGAGTTTCAGCAAAAGATGGACGGTGTCAAGCAATACATGGAATTCCGAAAGGTTAGCAAAGAGTTAGAACAACGAGTTATAAAATGGTTTGATTATCTCTGGACAAATAAACAATCTCTCAACGAGGAAGAAGTACTTTCAGCGTTACCTGATAAACTCAAGGCTGAAATGGCTATACATGTGCACTTGGACACTTTGAAAAGAGTGAGCATCTTCCAGGATTGTGAACCTGGTCTTTTGGTCGAATTGGTGCTTAAGTTACGCTTACAGGTATTTAGTCCGGGTGACTATATCTGTAGGAAAGGAGACATCGGCAAAGAGATGTATATTGTTAAAAAGGGTCGATTGAGTGTAGTGGGCGATGATGGTCACACTATTTACGCCACTTTAATCGAGGGAAGTGTTTTTGGTGAAGTGAGTATCCTCAATATTTCGGGTAATAAAACGGGTAACCGCAGGACGGCTAACGTTCGCAGTATAGGGTATTCTGATCTCTTCTGTCTTTCTAAGGATGATCTATGGGATGCTCTCACGGAATATCCTGAAGCCAAAAAGAAGTTGATTGAATGTGGGAGGCAGATTTTAATGAAAGACAACTTGTTGGACGAAGTTGCCATGAGACGCGAAGAACAGCTCCAGGAAAGTGTGGAACAGCGCGTGGAAAGGGTGGATCAATCCCTTGATAATCTCCAGACCCGATTTGCCAGACTTCTGGCCGATTTTAACTCAACTCAACAGAAACTCAAACAGCGAATAACCAAACTTGAGAAAATGCTCAGTCGAGAAGACTTCGATGACGATGCGATCTCTCGTGTGTCACACGATGTTGTATCTAGGCTTTCTGTGTCGGATCATACCAGCTAGCTTAATGTTTAAAATGCCTGCTGAAAGGCACATCTGTATTCCTTAAACTTGATTTGAAGACAAAGACAAATACAGATGCTATATTGAAACGCCTGGTGGTGACCTGTTATACACTACTGAATGTCGTTGATCTACTTCAGCGTTTGGATGCACAAACCATATGTTCTGGTAAAGGCTGTAAGCAAAGTTTACAAACCGTCCACTGTTCAAATGTGACAACATACATTTTTTATTTGGCCTTACATATTGGGGGACTTATGTACACTATATACCTTCGTACACCTAGTATTAGACCGGGGGTTCATTTTAACGTATGTTAAATGGGTGATTATGACCAGTGCTTTTTGCGCGGATTTCAATTGCCTACAGTGTTATTATCAATTTAAGTTATAAAGATATACATTGTAAGCTACACTTAATTCCTGTCGTATAGAATGCAGATTCAATATACTGATAAGATACTCATTGCTATACATATGCCGAGAGATCTGTCGTTATATACATATATATATTTAATAACTAACTAATTGCATAGATTCAGAAATGTAGCCATAGCGAATAGAAAACAGTTATTACTAAAATATTAACATCGGGCAATCTTGCTTACTTTCGGATGGAAACCGTATCTAAGGATGCTGTTGTCATGGTGACATCTGCGAATCTTGCTAGTAGAACGAATCAAATTACTTCAGACCATCGCTCCATAAATTACACAACGTACGTTTTATAATCGTAACTATAAAGATCGTGGTGAATTGCTTATCTTCGTCAGATACTCTATTAACTGGAATTGTTTACACCATCTCTATAGAAATCATTCCACCAGTTTTCTCGGTGTGCTAAGAGATTTAATTTTACAGGTTATAGTATCATTAAACTATGCACCATCCTCCTCAACATTTACCAACAATTGTCTTTTTTGTCTGCAATTATGAAATACTATCTATACAGATTGAAGTTACTATTACCAAAAACCATCTATTGACCCCAAAACCAACAAAGTTAGATAAATGTAGCGGTTATATTCATTGGAATAAGGTCATCGCCTTTTTAAAAAAATTGTTATTAGGCCAAGTGTTTGTGTGATAGTTTTATGATAGCAGCGGGCACTGCGTTTCATAATTCATTTGGGTTTTTATTGTATATTTTGTTGCGAGATCGCAATACTCATTGTACATATGCTTAGAAAACCATGGCACGCTATATATGACAGTTAGAGTATTTGTCCTGTAATTATATTTTCGTGTATGATTTGATATATATGGGATACAAATTGGATACGACAAAGACTTGTATGTAACAGTATAGTGTAAATTAAAACAAAAACGTTATTCAGAGTTTAATTAAAATGTTAAGTCAGGTCAACGAAAATATCGGTATGTAAAAAAAAAGGCTCATAAACAAAAATTAAATGAAGCGTTTGAATCAGCGATTTTGTGTTCCGGAACTTCTTTTGGGGTTAGCAGAAAAGCACTTGTATGTGTGCAGTAAGATGTACAATGACAGGAATGTCATCACGCTATAAACATTTTAAAAAACTATGATTATGCTATGTTTCAACAACTGGAAGTCGGATTTCTTCTGTCGCTATCAGAACAAATTTAAAAGGCCCTATAGAAATACTGCTTAGTTGACTACTCAGTGTTATTAAGCCAACATAATCATTCTTTTGCAAACTCTGCAAGTATTGACCTTGACGTCATCCTGTTTATCGGATATAATGGCCAAAACTCTTATAAAATACAAATAACATATCACCATTTTTAAAACGCTTTTATCTCGTTATACAAAACTACGCAATTCTGATATAATGGAGTATTAATACAACAACATAAGTATTACTTGAAACCGGGTTTTCAAAACAAAGGGAGATTTGAAAAACGATAGCATTCCATGGTTATGTATTCAATCCTCTTTCGAATATTTCACATTCTGTGCTTACAAATGTTTGTTTACAATTCTGTGGCATATAAAAACATGTACATTGTTGTCCATACATCCAGCGGTGTATCGGTGCATCTTATTATCACTATAGCACAATAGCAGAACTGAAAAGAGGTGGTTCACCAATGCCGAATATCGATTTTTATTTCAAGAAAATTACAGATATTTTGTTGATCAATTTACGGTTATTTCCTACATAATGGCAGTAATTATGAACACTTATCCACCTTAAGCTTAATTTTGGAAATGTTTGAAGATTTTTCCTATCTTAATTTGTAACGACTCGCAGTTTAAATCTTTGCATTTTTCAAGAAGCCATTTGAGAAAGTGACTAACATTCACTTTCCGAAAATTATCTTATGGGCTTGGCTAGTGACTAAAAGGGAGATAAATTTGTTTCTTGTATAACAGGCAGTGCCATTTATTTATGTCCATTTATTATGGACTAGCAATAGTCTTGTATGATTATTTTAGTAAATGGTTTTGTAAGTCAATGACATAGGGGGCACTACCAGTTATATGAGTAACATAGTTATCTCCCCTTTTAACCACGGGCCAACCCCATTTTGAGATTGGCGACATTTCCAAACGAAACTACTGATTTGGATTACTGCCAGGTTTTTATTATTATTCCTATTTGCAGTGGCTGTTATAACTAGTAATCATTTAGTGGATTAATGATAAATTTTGCACAGAAAATCATATTATAGAGCTTGATAAATGCATGAGTAACGTTAATTAAACTGAATATTTAACAGAAAACTAAGTTATGCGCCTGGGCCGGTATTCATAAACGTTCCTAAGTTAGGACCCCTAAACTACGAGCGTACCACTAAGCTGGGTGTAACACGT
>JAVFBX010225389.1:0-20913 GCA_034783855.1 Mopalia kennerleyi | reverse complement strand
CAAAATCAATGTTTGTTGGCCTATTCACAAAAACTGGACACTTATTTTCCTTAATATCGACAATAGTTTGAAACCTGACTTTACTTTGAATATTAATTTTGACACTTTGCTGTTTGTTTTTAAATCTTGATTATAAAAGCCCTTTCATCTGTGCTGATTAAGCAACAACACTACAAACAGTAACTACACTAGGTGCACACTTTTATCCAATATGTATTGTAAAAACTGGACTTTTTAAAACCACATGTCAACTTAAAATATGCTAAACATATGTGTTACTCAAAGATGTCTTTCGTTATGTGTACAACAGATTAACATTGTGCTTGGATGACAAAGCTTGTGTATACGCCGTGATGCTATCCAATGCATCCATGAGCAAACGGACACACTGGTGACCGACCATGTTTAACAATGACGTCAGTCCCGCCTGTTAAATTAACTTATTAACAGCTATGCTTACTCAAATGCAATACAGATATTTGTCTTTGAAAATATGATAATGCAATAAAAATAATAAGTTTAGGTCTAAAATCAGTGGACCGTTACTTGACCTTAAAGTCATTTGAAGCAGGTCAAAATTTAAACTTTACATTTATTAACGCCATCCCAGATTAGAATCTATAAAAGTATAGTGTAGTGTTTCCTCTCAGTTTTCCACTGTATTTCAGCAAGGAACAGTGTTAAATGGACAATTCGTTGTCCTAGAAGTCAAATACCCTTGAGTATGGAGTTAAACCCCAAACCAAAAAGCAAACAAACAAACCAAAGTCACAACCAATCAGAAGTGATCATTTGGCAAAAAAGATAAACAATTGTGTGTACAGTTGCCAAATAATGCAAAGTGCGAGAAAGTTTGTTTGAGTCTGCCAGATAAAAGAAGTACAAGTTGGGTTTCAGGATAACTAAAGTATTTTGTTCAAACCTGCATCAAAATACTTTTCTTGAAAAGTACCAAAGTATGGACATTGCTGAGTGGAGCTAAGATTGAATATACAAGTACATGTAGATCAAAGCTTTGTGTGTATGGTTTCATCGCTGCCTGACTTACTGGCTTGTACGCCAATCTACCATGGAACTTTGAGGAAAATGATAGTGACTGTGTTTAACAATTGAATTACTGTCTGATTTTGATCTGTGAAAAGCAAGCAAAAGGCCACAAGACTGTCATGTTTTAGGAGAAGTCTCAGTGGAACCCTCCGTCTGAAGTTGTCCTCTATCAAATACCCTACATTACACTTCCATCAATTTATTGGAAGGATTTACACTAAGTCATGTTTAGTGATGATAGATGTATCCATGAACTCTGAACATTATATAGAGATTCAAAAAAGTATTTATTTTTTGGTCACTGGGTCAGATGTTTTAGTTTTCATATTCATAATCTCCATGTTTATAAGGACTGTTTAAGTTAAGTTCAAACCATTTGTAAAATTAGCCAATTGGATCTTCTTTTTTTTTTTCCCACCGCTTATTGGTCAGCGCGTTGCACTACTGAACCTCCTTGAAAGTACAGCACAGCATAACTAAAATACCCCTAAAGGTGGCATAAAATACTAATTAATCAATTAAAGTTTTGCTCACAGGTTGGAATCCCGTTGTCAACCCTGCCCTAATCACACAGGGTGACTAGCAATTATGGGAACATTTTTTTAGCAGTTTAATCCCATTTAACAACACATTTAAAGCAGTGTGAAAAATGAAAACCATTGTCCTATAAGTGAAATACCCTTCAGCAGGACGTTCAACCCTAATCAAATAAACAATCTTACATGTTATATGTATTGAAGTCTGCTATTTAGATAAATGTTGATTTTGGAATAAGGAACTTAACAAATATTTCCTCAATTGAAATGTGTAACCAAACTTCCTCAGCAAGTTGCCCTTGTCATTGAGACATAGTTATTGTGGGTTTCAGAAGCTATTCCATTGTCAGCATTGCTCAGATCTCTGTCCGTATCACCAACCATCAGTAACATTACTACATTGTGTTCAACTACTTAATCACTCCTCATATTGATTTCTCTCCCTATTTCTGTTAACCATAACACAACTGCTGAATTTAATCTCCATCTAACCGGCTTCACTCTCCCCCGCTCTTGCCTTTCACTTCCACACTACTACAGTTTACACATGACTGCATATACATGAAAACCTCTAGTGTTCATCTTGGTGCCCTGTACATCAGCGGTACAAATCCTCAGATAACTGGAATACACTTGAATATAATATTAAACATAATTGAAACAAACAACAATTGTGAACGAGTCACACATATATATGCATGGTTTATTATCCATCAAATTTCTAAAGAAACCACAGTTCAGATTAAAGAAGGATACTTGCAGAATATAGTTTATTTTCACAGGATATAAGATACAAGAACAGGCTCAATTATTCTATAGTTCACACGATGGGCCTCCGGCAATACCGGGGATGGTTTCTGCAAGGTTTCCTCTCAGTTTTTCACCGTAATTAGGCAAAGAACAGAGTGAAGTGGACAAGCCGTTGTCATATAAGACAGTGAAATACCCTTGAGTACGACATAAAATCTCAAACAAACAAACAATCAATCATTATGCTGTATATGTTGTTATATTATATCCCAGCTGAGACAAGGGTTCAAATGGCCAATTATTCATTAATGCTCCTTACATTTGGGTTTTATGCGCCTGAAATTTTAATCTATAAGAATTGCCTCCTGCACACATGAGGCTGTGAATACAAATTGTCTGTTACATGCCAGGATAAAAGTGTCAGTACAGAGCTATTAGGGTTTTTTTTCTCTGTTTCAAGCTGTGTTTCCTGTGATCAGCTTTAATCGTATTCAACAAAACAAAATTACTGATTGATTGCTGGTTATGACATGTATGGACACTTTTTGTCTTTGATGATAATAGATTTGATGAGGACTCCTGCTGCGTTTGTCACAGGATGGAACGCAGACGGGTTCTTTTAGAATGCCAAGAGGAACTAGTAATCAGCTAAATGTAATTTATCTCCCAGTATGGCTAATTGGGTTTAGAATTGAGGATCTTAGCCTCCCCTGGGGTGTGGGGATAAATCAGGGGCTGGCTGACAGTATGTTAAACCCCACCAAATCCTCTGAACCCAGCTCATCTGGTCTGAGCTGATGATGGCCAAAATACGCTCACTCTACTGACAGTGACCTAGCTTTATCAGTGTCTAAGTCCATCAGAACCTCACTGCTTATCGCTTACATTTTCTTGGAAGCTCGTTAGACAGTCAAAATAATCAAAGGAATCCGTGGAAGGAAGTTTATGGCACATTTGAGCTATTATTGTGGCTTCCCATAAAACTTAGGTGTTTCAACTTGTTCCCTTTAAAGATGTATCACCATTACTCTCTTAAAATAGGACATCAACATATTTATAGCTACTTCAACAATCCGTTTCAAGTTTCACCAGCTACTATGACTGACCTTCTGGATGTGAACCAGTATTTTTGTCTGTAAAGCTATGAAGTTTGATTCCCAAGTTTTGTTTCTTTTTGGCTTAGCAGAGTGTTGGGAGGGTTTCCGTTATCCTGGAGCTCTCTGGGGCCGGTTCCACAAAGCATTTTCTGACTTTAGTCAAAATAATAAATTTGATATTTGTGTCACTTGCCTGAACTTACTTTTAAATTAATACCTGTAACTGTGACTTACATACATGTACTTACGTTATAATAATTATCCTAAAATATTCAATTTTAAAATTTAAAACTGAGAAATGTGTGGACCTTTAAACATTTTGATTTAAGCATAAAACGGCTTCGTGGAATCGGGCCCAGAGCTAAAAGGCAACAAGAAATTGATGTGTTTGTTATGTCTTTGTATTCTGTCCTGTATTTGTCCTGTCTTGTCTTTTTTCTTGCCAGTGGCAGCGATGGTGGTTTCCTTTACCCATTGGGCTGTTTGGTCGTCCTATGAAGTGTGATGTTAAACCCAAACCAATCACACCAACAAGCTTTTTTGCTTGACAAATGACATACATGTAGGGTTGTTTGTAAGTTTTATTGTAAGCATAATTAACAAAATTTGCATTTTGCTACTGATGTTGACAAATTTTGTCAGCCGATAATCAATGAAGATTATGTTTTAAAGCAATTTTGCTTTATTTTTCACCAAGGCACATTTATGTACAAGTATTTAAAAAATCAGCAAACCAGGGGAAAATACAAATGTTAGGTTACGTCACAAAATTTTAGAGGGCTGATTTTAAGGTTATGTCAGAAAAGATTACAGCATAGGCCTGATTAACATGCATGTACATATGTTAGTTTAATTATACATATCGATGGAATGTGAACAAAATCCTCCTAAATACAATTGTATAACATATTCTCCATTAAATGAGAAAGCATATTCCTATTACGCCAGACAGACTGCAAGTTGTAAAAATCCATTGTTAAGACATAGTTACAGTCGTGTTTAAAGGGAGAGTTATTTAGCCCAGAGGAACAATCAAGTGACTTTATTATAGTCATTGGTGAGGTTAGTAGAGTTGCTTCATTGGAGTTTGATAGTAATGAGAATGTCCCTCTGTCAGAGCTACTAGCCCACTTACACTGACCCGACTTTAATGGGCATCTTCTTCCAAGGGCCCTATTTTTAAGCATTGCAGTAAATCGAGAAGGAAATGAAAGCCATAAAATCCGTGCAGCTACAGATCCTTTAATGGGGCAGACAACTAGTAAATGAAGCGATTTCCTTGTTTTCCAACCAGCTTTTCCAAGAAATAAAATACTCTGGGATAATTTAGCACCTCTGTGATAAAAGGGTATTTATGACCCACCAACATTTTTTTTTTTCAAAAGAAGTTTGGATGGCTTTAAATTACCAACGACAGTAAAGAACACCAACCATTTTGCTATTCATGTCCACATACACAACCTAAATGTTACAAAACATAACTGTCCATGATGTGATTTACACTTGCTGTGAACCTAAAAGATCTTAAGGTCTTGAAGGAATCCTGGGCTTTTCCTACACACAGCTTTAAAAGGAATTCTAACTATTGAACCTACTTTTACACTGTTTTTTGGCAGGCTATTTTTTGCACTGTTGAATACTGGGATATTATACAGAACGTCTTGACTTTTAAATAAACTATAAATATATGTTAATTAAGTTCTAGGTCTAGGAGTCCTATTTCCAGATGTTTTCAACAGGAAATGTTACTTAGTTGAAAAACCAAAGTCAAAGAAAATAACCCTTACTGACGTTTAATATAAATTTAAATACATGTACATGCAGTGTAACTTTATGTATGAAAAGCCCAATCTTACAGCACATCATCGCTTTTAGTTGATATGGTTTTGAAATTGGATACATGAAGACACATTGTGATATGGGTTTAGATCTTAAGGGATCAGCATGAAGACATTTATTGTACATATGGATTAAGAAATGGTCATCATTAAACAACTACATGTACATGTGGTTTATATGGGTTAAGAAATGGCAATCATTTTAACATGGGTTATAAAAATAGTCAATATGAATATGTCTGGTTGGTATGGGTTAAGAAATAATCATGAAGACATTTAGTTTATATGGGTTAAGAAATTTTCATGAAGACCTCTCGCGTGTGGAAATATATACATTTGCAGGACATTACCTGTAAAAAATTAAGATTGTCCTGTAAAGTTCCTGAGAATTTAACATTGTGTTAAATGGCCTGAAGGACAAAATTGGGAAAATATCTGACAATTATTTTAAAACATTTCCACCTCTGCTTCTTGTTGATGTGTTTAAAAATGGTCATCATGAAGATATACATGTAGTTAATACAGGTTAAGAAATTGTCACCATGAAAACATCTAGTAGATATGGGTTAAGGAATAGTCATCATGATGACATCTAGTAGATATGGGTTAAGGAATAGTCATCATGATGACATTAAGTTGGTATGGGTTAAGAAATAGTCATCATGAAGACATTAAGTTGGTATGGGTTAAGAAACTGGTCATCATGAAGACATTAAGTTGGTATGGGTTAAGAAACTGGTCATCCTGTGGACAAAAGTGGAAAATACAAAGGCCATTGGGAAGAAAACCTGTAGTTTATAGTGCTTCGGAAATTGTAATCATGAAGGCACATTGTTGATAGTAGTTAGGAAATGGTCATCGAACAGAAAGTTTTACCTCCGACTAGTTCCATTCATTGATCTTGTGATGGTAGAGATTGAGGTGTTAATGTAATGGAAAATTGAGTCTGAGAAAATCAAGGGAAGTCAACTACTTCTGGTCATCCCTGAAGACTTCATTTATTGACCTGAGGGAACAGACCCTCAACTGTTAGATGGTTCAGTCTCAATTTCTGGCCAGATAGTCTTTCTAACATGTTTGTCATTACCGTTTTCTCTGCTATGCTGAAACCCCCAGAATTGCTAATTTACGATTTGTTTCGTAAACAAGAATAAACTAAATTTAATCTGGTACATGTACTGAACTTTTGTTTGCAAATGTTGCTCAAACGCACCATTTATGATGGTTTAGCAGCAAACATGTAACTGAAGAAAATTTTATAATAATAGGTGTAGCAAAAACAAACCCCAAAAATCAAGCGCTAAGCAGAATCCAATATTTCTTTTTCGTTGTGTTTTATTATTTTTGTGTTAATAATATTCCTGAGTAATTTTTCTAAATTTTCTTTCTACCGTGCCTGTGGCTTGGTGATTAGTCTGTCCGCTTACATATCATACTTCGATTGCCCCATGGGGGAGCGGGTTGGTCAGTCCTGCAGAATGCTTCCTCGGTCGATCGTAAGAAGCGAGAAAAGAGGAGCTTTCTGTTGCCCTGGTGATCTCAGAGCTAACGGGAAGCTGATCTGTTTGTACGTTTTATTTTTGTCTCCGTCGTCATATAAATGAAATATCCTTGAGTACGACGTTAAACACCAGTCAAACAAACAAAACAAATATACTTCGATTTACCGTCCACCGGTTTGAGTTGATCTGTTGACCATCATGATGTTCACAAAATTTCCTCCCAGAATTCCACCATATCTTATTAAGAAACATTGCGAAGTGGACAAGCTGTCATCATATAAGTGAAATACCCTTATGTATGACAATAAACCCCAATCAAACGAACAAACCTTTCTACCCCGAAATCTAAACAAACTACTTGCGCATCCAAATATATTTAGAATTTTTCCAATCATTAACTTTATAATGTTATGAAAAAATAATTTAAATCCTATTTTCTAGTTCACTAAATATGTGCCTATAGATGTATTGTAGTATTTGTCTGTTGACCATTAGCTATATGACTGAGGCCCACAATGTGGCTCTGACAATTGCAGGGGGTGGTTTTTACAAGGTTTCTTGTCGGTTTTACATGCTACATTGTAATTAGGCAAGGACAGTGTGAAATGGACAATCTGTCATCATATAAGTGAAATACCCTTAAGTGCAACATTAAACCCCAATCAACAGACACACAGTGATTTATTTGCTGTAATTGTTGAATGGAATAGGCAGTTTTATGTGATGCATTTTACATGGATGCAAACAGGTTGGGATAGGAGATTGGATGGCAGAGACAAGCTCTATGTGAGCATTAGCTACCCAGTCTCCTCGACATCTTGCCATTGACAGAGTCTGGTTATTGGCCTCTGGGGCAGTGTTGGTCAGTCCATCACTAAGTGGATAGGTAGAGAGGCCTGATAAATGGACACGCTCTCAAGACACTCCCCTCTGGCCACAGACTGCCCTTTTCTTTCCCACTACCACAGTCTTTATTAAGAGCTGAGACTACCTCTGCTTAGAAAAGCCATTAGTGAAAGTTGTTGAAAATCAGTTGTAGTTTTCATCAAGTGATCATCCTCACCTAAGCTAATTTCCCCACTGAATTTCATGTGGCTGTTTCAGCTGCTGGCAGTCTTCCTAGTTCTCTTTCACTTGTATCATTTGTCTACTGTTCGTTCTATCCTCTCGCCTATATAAGTACATGTTCAGACAGTTTCACCACATTAATAGTCATTTACATGTTTATTAGGGTTTCTGGGCCAGCGTTGTTGTTTAGTGGTTAGCATGTTGGACTTTTTATCCTCCTCTGATGTACATGTACTGTTCACAGGTTAAGGTCCCCAATTTGACGTCAGGTGTATAAAGGAGTCGCACAAAGTGACTTGCAGGGGTGGTTTTGAGGCGGTTTCCTCTAGACAGAATTAGCCCTCTGGTTAAGGGCAGTTTGTTTGAAGAGTAGCTATGCTGTCTTTACTTAGCACTGCAAGACAATTAATATCCAACATTACGGCAACGCTTCACATCTTGGTTGTGCTAGTGTCAATTATTGTCGTCATACATTGCCGTCATATAAGTGAAATACCCGTAAGCATGTCATAAAACACTAATCAATCGACAGAATGAAAGGTGAAATACCCATGAGTGCGACATTAAACCCTAATCAAACAAACAAAAAAACTATTGTTTTCTGATTATTAAATGGTAACAAAGGTAGATACTACATGAATATATATCAAAAGGTTTAAAATAAAAGTGATGCTACAAGTGCGAACGCATAAACAGATTGACTATCTACTCCATGAAATAGATCTGTGTACTCTATTACACATACATGTAGGAGGAATATCTGTTGCTCCAGAAATAAAGTGTTGGTCCCTTCTCTCTAGCCCTCTGGCTAAGGACAGTCTTTTTCGAAGAATAGCAGTACCGTCTTTACTTAGCACTGGAGGAAAAATAAATTTCCAACATTATGGAAACATTTCGCATCTTGGTTGAGCTTGTGTCAATTATTGTTGTTGGATGTCGTCCTTTTTAGCACTGGAGGTAGATTTTCCTGTAAAATTCTCTTTAAAAATTAGCTTAGTTTTAATGTGAACATAAGCTTGAAGACCAATCAAATTAAACATACTTAACCCAGGGGCTTAGCCAGAAAAAAAAAATATGGTGTCAAAAATGGTCATTTTGCTTCATTTTCCAATTTTTACAGTTGACTTGTCCTGTCACCTGCATGTTAAGGTTTCTTTAAACACGAGTCCAAATGAGGCAATTGTTCACTTCTGGGTGTCTATTTGGACGCGTGGATGGGTGTCTGCCTAAGCCTTTGACTAAACCGGAGATTATTATTTTTTTACTTTAGTCAGAAATTACGTCTTCAAATCGACCCCTATAGGTGATTGATCTGCAATTAACATCCTTGTGTCAGTATGATTAATCCTTGGAATATTAAAAGTAAGCAACTTTTTATTGATTGATCGCAGTTTTTAAGTCATACTTCAGGATTTTTTTACTTCCATTATGACTTTACGTTGCCAGTAAGTAGAAAACTAAGAATAATTTTTTTTAAAAAACAAACAAAAGCAATGTTGCAATTAACCTGATTTCCTTTACACTGATATTAGACCTCTGTGTCTGTAGTACATATACCTGTAGTAAATGGCAGACTCCTGTTTCAAGTGAAGTGTGGAAATTTATACCCATATCATTGACAGTACCAGACTTCACTCCAATTGATTTGATAGGATTTGAAAAGTCTAAGCCTAACAGAAGATCCATAATGGTCATATCTCCGGAAGCCGTATGGCCGTTATGTCTTCCACATGAAGACATCTCATTATAGTTATGCTATTAGAGTGATAGGATTAAATGATGGCAGAGTTAATGAAAGCAGACAAACACATTTTAAGACCACCTCTCATTTTTAAAAAGGGTGTAAAGTTTGTATAGATCTTGTTAGTAGAAACTCATTTGACTTGACGCGCAGTCTGGATTTTCTGATTCCGTTACCTTGGTAACTATTGGTGGACGCACTATGTGTTGATATTCCCCAGGTGCTGTTCGGTGTCTACAGCAGTATGTGATAATTGTTGGCTGCCGTTGCCTAAGGTGGACTCTGTTTTCATCCAAATGAGATTTCCTATCACCATTCATCAGATGGCCCTCCCAGGCTCAGGCTGGCATTATCTCTGTTTCCACTATCGATTTCGCTGTTTAGTCGCCCAGTCGTTACAATTTTACATGTGGTAATTTTGGGAGAGGGCTCTGGCTTGAGTTATGATGATAGAGCTTGCCCGTGCCCATCCCTTTAGATGCCTATCGTGGCAGTAGGGTGAAAAGGTCTGGCTTAATGCAGATGATACTATAAGCAGATTGATCAATGATCTAAGCTATCAGCACTTTCAATTTGTCCCTTCTCCAACCATGTGTATTATATTGTATGTAATTACGGTAATGGCTGCAGACTTGTTCAGATAAGTGTGTTCATTGTGCTATCACTAGTAATAATTTAAGTGATATGGAAATATGGGGACATCAATACTATACACGTAGGCTCCTTTTGACAGGAATGCATTGAACTTTAATAAACAAATTGTGTGTCTAATACCTTAACACAATAAATCAGTTTTTGCTCGATGAAAACTGACCAGTCCTTCATCGCTGATTAAACATGTATTTTGGATAGTGTACATGTATACATATCTGTATCACAGATATCTTGGAAATTGAGGGCCAGGGCTCCATATAATCGAATAATCTAGCAGTTTGTTTGAAGAGTGGCTATGTTGTCTTGCCAAATTCCAAAATTAGCTTTCAAACATTATTAAAATGCTTCACATTTTGGTTGCGCTAGTGTCAATTACTGTTGGAATACGCTGCCGTCATATAAGCGAAATACCTTTCAGCATGGCACAAAACGCCAATCAATCAATCCGAATATTATGTCTTCCTGCGATGTATTGCTCACAGGTTAGGTTAGAGCCCCCTAGTCTACCTCCAGTTTATGAGGTAATGATTATTATAATAAATATTAAACCAGCTGCAGTAGGCCTGAATTCTAAGGGTAATGTGAATAACATGGTGTTCATATAAATTCAAGACCAGACACAACTATGAAAATTTTTCCTAACTAAAACAATGGTTCAAAGGTAATCTGATTAAAATCCGACACAAAATGCTTCACTGTGTTTGTCTCTGTTTAAGATCAGACACCACATCTTAATTATTTGTAAGAAAAGACGGCAAGCTTTTTAGATCCGGTTTTAATCAGATTAGCTTCAACAGGAAGACAATCTGTCTTAATTATATTCAGAAAATAATATCTCTATCGGATGCCATTTTATGCAGATATTTCAACAGCAGCATTGATTCGTACACTGCACGTCCGTTTTACAAAGTAATATTTTTTTAATGAAATTCTTTAAAAATGTTAACATCTGATAATAGGGGAATGTTATGTTGTAAGTAGCTAGTCAGAATATATTCCCTAGACCAGGACATTTTATAAAGAACAGATTATGTTCACATGTTATCAATGCACTGTTACAGACATGTGATAATTTTTTCTTTGAAATATTGATTAGAAAACCAAGATGAACATCCTGTGGATTATCTTGCACCAGACAAATAGATGTATGATGTGAGTGAAATAACCTTCATGTGAGTGAAATAACCTTAAGTACAGTATTAAACACCAATCAAACAAAAGAACGTTTCAGGATTCTCAATTTTGATAATTTTATGTATTTTCTTAATTTGTACATTTATCGTTTCAGGATGTTGTTTTGTTACATTTTACACAAGAAAAGCTGCACTTGATGCACAAAATGCCTTACACAATATCAAAACAATGTCTGGGGTAAGTAACATTTTATCTACATCTTCAATTCCTATTTTATTACGTGTGTTGATAGAAATATAAATTGTTGTATACAACAGGTATGGATGTTTATAATATTTATATAGACCTGTATTTGTGGTGAATCTTCATTCTCTGAACATCAAAACCATGATCAGATAATATAAGTGAAATAAATTTCTTTCTTTTGTTTTAAAACCATCAATATTCTGATTCTAACCACTGAGCTACAGAGGGTTATTTAATAGACTCCTTATTTCTCCTCTTGAAACAGTAAAAGATTACAGCTTTAAATAAGTACTTTTTATGATAAAGATTAACTCACATTATTGATAAATTCTAAAACTGGATTTGATCTGAAGATATTTATTTTGAGAGTTATAGAATGCATGAACCTATTCTTACGCAGGTGTGCAAGATGTACATAATTGGGAAACTATAAAAATGAGAAGTACACAAACAAACCATTTTCTATGGAATTTAATTTAGCAAGATTGTTAATAACATTTACATCAATCCAGGTGTTCTGTTATATCTTATCTAGGTTTGTAGTATTGTAAAAGAAATTAATGTGTTTTGTTCAGGTATTTCGCCTCTGTTTAATGGCTTTAATTTAGTTTGGAATGGAAGCATTATTTACGTAACAAGATACTAGACTGGATTCTGCTGAACGCTTCGGTTTAATGTCTTTTCTGACATCTGGTTCTATGTCTAGGATGTCTTTCTATCAGGACTCTTCTTTATGTATATTTCTGAACATTTTATTTTGGAAGTAATCCAAGGTTATCAGATGTTAGATTTAAACTATCCTTTGCATATGCCATGTAGTTAGGCTACAGAAAATTTACTAAACTCCAAGTTTTGAAGTTTTCTTTTTGTGGTTTAACATTTTTGATAGCTGAATATATGGATTTTCAATGTGCTTAAGACCTGCCGACAGTCGTGGCTTAGAGTACGCCTGTCTGCGTACTAGTCCTACTTCGATGTACTGTCAACATGTTCGAGTCCGCCTCTCAACCATCAGATATATGAGTGGGTCACACAATGTGGCTCAGATAATCGCAGGGTTTTTTTTATAGGAAGTTTCCATTGTATTTAAGCCAGGAACACAGAAATTGACAATATAAGTGAAATACCCTGAGTACATTGTTAAACTTCAATGGAACAAACAAACAAGTAAATGTGCTTGACTTCCATACCTATAATTTCAAATCAATGTTAAAGCTGTTATGAAGTACATGATGCACATGTATAGGCAGTTTCTAGGGTTGACTTGGATATCACTCATAGCCAACATGTTCTGATAGTGTTCATTTTTTTTATGATCAGTTTCTCTGTACATGCAACTGTTTGGTGAATGTTTATTGTCCAGAAACATTCTCTTTGCAGTTCAGGGATTAACTGCTTGAGCTCTTCTTTTCATGTACCCTTTGTAGGATTACAAAGTATCTGTTGCTCAAAAGAATAGTATTGAATTTTCACGAGTAGAAAGCTCAAATGTTTAATTATAGGTGTTGTCTGGTAATCTCACTCTGTGCAGTATACAGGTTCCTATTTACATGTAGTTAAGATTGCTAAGGTATCGGTTACATAAAGGTGTAGTGAATATCTTGTGTGGGCTGGAACTGTACCCTCTATCTCTTTGCCAGCTGGTAATGAGATGAAGATGATCTATGACACAGATGTCTTGTAAATCAGACTCTTGTTGATTGGGCTAACTTCTCCTAGACTAGGATAATACACCAGTAGCTGCCAACCTCACAACTTTCCTATTTCAACAGTTTTTCTGACTGTTAATGTATTTACATATGAGAATACCTGAACCGGTTGTTGAATTCAGTATGCTTTGAAAGTTAAAATAATAGGTCTCAACAGGGCATTGAACTTGTACAAGATTGTACAAAATTTACAAATACTCATTTATCCACTAGGAATGTTTTCTAGCTAAACTGTTTAAAATATTACACTGGTTACAGTTTTGAGCCCCTTTCCTCTCGAACTGGACTAGACTAAAGTTAACTCTCATCTGTCCGGCATTAAATTTCTAAACACTTCTAAATTTTTTTTTAAGGTTTTATTGCATTGGAATCAAAATTTGTATACAGCTTGCTAATAATTCTTACATGCCCTCTGGTTAAGGGTATTAATTTTGGAGAGGACCATTGCTATCTTCACTTAACACTTAATCAAGATCTGATTGACCTTCCAACAGTATCAAAACACATTGTTTTCTGAAACTGAAAGTCTCTTTGTATATTTTGCTGGTGGTTGGAGGGAGGTCCTGTTGCCCTGGTGCTTTCAGAGATAGTGTGATGTTTTCGTATTGCATCCTATGATTATCCTGTATTTGTCCTATCTTCTCTTTATTTGGCAGTGGCCTCAAGGGTGGGCCTTTCCTTTCCTTTTTCCTTAAATGGACATTTTGCTCACTTTTAAAGTAACTGGGTGTCCAATTTGTACAGTTTCCCTATCTCCAGCATGTTAAAATTTTTTAAAACCGGGTGTCCAAATGAGGCAATTTTTCAATTCAGGGTGACCAAAGGATGGGTGGACACCCCTCGGTCTGCGCTCTTGCCCATTGGGCTGGCACGCAGTCACTTTAAATCTGCGATCAAGCCCAATCAAACAAACACCTATGCATCTTATTAAAAGTTACTCATTCAGTTTCACTCTGTTTTGCAACATTTTAAAATTTTTTTTACATAACCTCATTTTTAATTAGTAACACTTTTAAAGATATCACTTTTTCACTTGCTAAATGTGGATTTTTAAAAACTGAAAACTCAATATTTTCAGTTTAAAACATCAACCTGGGATATTAGTTTATGTTCTCAGAAGCTTCATCAAGAAGGAGATGTTTGAGGTTTTGTTAATCTGCTGAAGGACACATATTATATAATCAAATCACTTCTACTCCCCATCGATTTACTTCTGTGAAACTATTGATTGAGATTTATGGCCCGTTGGTGGTCTCATTCAGGCTAAATAAATTAATCTCTTTAAGAAGTCATCTGTCCTCAATATGACTGGATAAACTTGTTTGGATACCTGTTGTTTTTTTATTTGTCTGTAGGAGAAATTAGTGTTGGTACCGGTTAACAGGAGCTTTAGCATTTAGCAGACTTTGGCTCTCCTGGTGTTGGTTGCTGGGCGATAAATTATTCTTTAGGAATGTACAATGCTTTTACCTGTTGTAAATGCCACATGTTAAAATGATGTAATTGGATTACAACTATAAAACACAGCTACAGAAGACATAAAAGTTGTTTTTCATGCCTCCAGACTCTCTTGCGTCAGTGGAATGGTTAGCTTTTGTCCTTCCATGCCATTGCCATAAAGTTTTTGCCAAATATTCGGATGTTCCAGGATGATGAAATATTGCCTATCTGTTTTTTGTTGTTCAGGAGCAATTTGTTTTTAGTTTAAGGAATCTGGATTTTGGTGTAACAATTATGTGTAGAGCCTAGAGCACTAAGTAAAGTTTCTTGCTATCTGGTATAATTGGTTATTTAGTTTTTATAAGACAACATAAATTAAACACTTGTCAATTTGTCCTCATTGTCCTAATGATTGATTGATTGGAAATATTGTTAACAACGATCATATGTGTTGAACATTTGAATCTGCAGGTTCAAAGGAAAAAACTCCCAACTCTGAGGCAATTTATTTTTATGATCTCTTCCTCCTAGAATATATTGATCATATCTCTTTCAGTGAAATAGTATTTACTTGATATGGCCTTCAGCAACAAATTCAACTTATTAAGACTTAAAAAAAAAAAAAAGCTAGTAATTCAGCTTGTAATTATTAAACAGGGGTAGAGATTTATATACATTTTTAAGATTGTCCTGTTAATTTGTGAGAATTAAACATTCTGTTAAAAGTCTTGCAGGGCAGAAGTGTAAAATGTCTGACAAAATATTTTAAATATTTCAACTGTAAAATAAAAAATAAAAAATAAAAAAGAGCTGGCACCAGTTTCTTCCAAATCGTGACCGTGCCTTTGAACATTTTGTATGCCTATCTTGTTTGGACGGCCATATCAGTGTAAGCGGACTGAAATCTTATGAGCATGATCCCTCCTCTGGGAAAGGTTAACCAACACAAAAGCAATAAAGAGTAATTTCACTGCTGCCGGTCATGATGGTCAATGAAACCAACCAGAACTGTACACAACTGATTATTTCGAGCTGATCATTGCTTTGACTGTTTTTCAATGAACAACACCCAGCTTGACTTGGCGAATGATCCTTGGTGTTTATTATAAACTGGCCGTTGGCGGGTTAGCTGGCGCCTTTTAATATCATCGCTTAGTCAAACTGGCGCACTGCAAACCAATATCGGCTGGGTTTTATACTCTGATTATATTGAACGTCAGTCTCCATAGATCAATAACCAGGGTAATTAAACCAGAACAGAAAAGGCCGTCAAAAAATTACAAGGAAAAGATGGATTTTTGAATTCTAATGACAAGATTTTATCAGCGGACTTCAGCAAAAAGTGCCACATCAGGAATGCATTTACATGAGCGTTATTGCAATGATCTGCCAAATGAAAAAGTAAAAGAAGAGAATAAAATCACTGTTTTTAGTCGATTAACAGGAGCTTTTCCTGGCATCCTCACATTGAGTAGGTCATGTCCCAAAAGGCTGTTCAGATTTTTCAAGCTGTTTAGTTTTCTCTTATACAGTTCTGAAACACACTCTAGCTTTTTTTTTCTTTTTCATGGATCTCCCTTGACATTCACTAAAGAAAATGATTTACTCTAGCTATTCAGGAAGGAATACAGATAAATTTTGTCGCTTATTCTGTCCTTATAAAGAGTGACTGAGAAATGCCTAATAACCTTATGAAAATTTAATGTTCCTTATCATTAGATGCATCGTGCTGAGACAGATTATTATTTTGTCTTTTAAGGTTACGATGGTTAATGTCTTTCTGTTCTGTAATATAGAGAGTAAAGTCATTACTGACTTCCGATATAGCGGGGAAATTTTCAGGAGGCTGTTCAGTTTATTTGCCAAGTCATTGTGTGGATTATATATCAGTGATATAACCTTACCCAGGCTCACATGTATACAACTTTATCAGGGGGAAAATGTAAAGAGAGTTTTGAAATCGATTTTTAAAAAAATCTTTTTTAATATAGCCCAATTGTTCCTATCCTTTCTTTAAACGTTACACTACATGTACATGTATATTAGGGAATTAATACGGAAATATCTCGAAAATACATCTTATTGTTATTGAGCTTCATGTAGAAAGAGAATTCTGCATCAAATTTTTGGAAGTTTTGCATATTTTATCTATTTTGTACTATCCCATTATTATTTCTCTCTGCAGTTGGGAGGTAGCTTCTGGCTACCCTGGTGCTCCTGGAGCTAAAGGGCAACATGAAGCCTGTTCGTTTTTAATGTTTTTGTATTGCGTCTTGTGATTCCCTATGCCGTCATTGTTGTTACCAGTGATGTCAAATTGTTGTTACCAGTGATCATGATGTCAAATTGTTGTTACCAGTTATATCAAGTGTGGTGTCCTCCATCTATTGGGCTTGCACATCGTAATGGGATTGAAATATTAATTACAGCATTAATCCCCAATCGAAAAAAACAAAACTTATAAACTTTTCTTATAACTTTTATTAGAGGGTACATGTAAACTATTTGAGGAGTAAGAAGAGGAGTAAGCAGTATTATTATCTATTTGTTTGTTGTTTTTAATAATTGGTTGATGTTTATTTTTGGAAATCTTAAGGATATACATGTATGCTGCACTCCACAATTGGGCCTCCATGTTCAGCTGCAACACAGCCGTGGTTGAGTGGTAGCGTGTGCGCTTACTAATCCTACTGTGATTTACCGATCACTGGATCAAGTCCGTCTGTCATTCTTCAGGTATATGAGTGAGTCCCACAATGCCGGGCTGTTTTTTACAGAGCACGACGTTAAACGCCAATCAAATAAAGAAACAAATCAGCTGCAACCCCTAGGACAGAGCTTTGACAAAAACCTAATGACATTACAAAATACCTGAGATAGCTGTGCTTTCAACTTATATAACTGACTGGTCCATGGCCGCAGCTAAGTGGTACATGTACACTTACTAATCCTACTTTGATTTACCATTCAGGAGATCGAGTCCATCTGTCAACCATGATCACATGATGTGGCTCCGGCAATTGCCGGGTTGTTTTTATGGGATTTCCTCCTTTTCCATTGTACATGTAATTAGGCAAGGAAAAGTGTGAAGTGGACAATACGCCGTCTTAAAGTGAAACACTCTTCGGTATGACGTTAAACCCTAATCAAACAAACAAACAAATTAAACTTAAAATACTTTGTTTATGTCCATTGACTTCCTGACAGAGGACCGTATAATACCATGAAAGCAGTCTCATTGCTAGTTTTAAGGCTTTGTTAAATGTACACAAAAGCCAATCCTTTCAACTAAAATATATGGACAGTCAGACACGCATCTTTAGTTTATAAAAATCATTTAAACTAAACTGTAATTGAAAATTCAATTTTAAGAAATATCGAATTATAAAATTGGCAAACAATCTATATTGATGAGTTTCAGATTTGTTGAAATAAATCAATTCTATCCAGTGGTAAAAGACATTTGCTTATTAAATAAACTCCCATAAAATGCAGGATTTGTCATCAATCTCTTAACTTGGAGTTCATCTTTCCAAAATGGGTTTATCTTGCTGAAGGTTAATGTGAACAGTCTCAGTTCATAGTAGCACAGAACAATAAATTCTATTAGAAGCGACTCCAGTTGACAGCTAGAAGTAGATGCACCCTTATACCTTGTCTTGTAAGATATGGCAGTGTTAGGCAGTACAGAAATGCTCCTAAAAATCCAAATATTAAAATAAAATTGTAATATTCCTGAAAAAATAATGGTCTGGTTAAAATCGTTACTCAAAAGTGTGATGTTTAAAAAAAAAAAAATAATATTCTAAACTTTTGTTCAACGTGTGATTTATATATTTTTTATTTGGCAAACATCAAGAAAAACGAAATTAGGGTGTTTAGGAGCTGTGAAACGTTCATTGGAGAAAACAGATCTTCCTTCTGTTATCTGGCTGCTACAACCAGCTCAGATTTCACTCTTAACTGGATGGCACTACTCATCTTTGTGGGGCTTCTGTTTTTTTTCACTCCTAGATAATTTGTATCATCAGTCATTTGTCTCAAAGTGATAAATAGCTTCATTTTTCTACATTGAACCAAGTTCTTGCTGGTTAGCGTGTACTTGAATCCGGCTGTCCTTCTATATGTGCTTACAGAATTTCTCAGTCTGTATATCTAATTTCATATCCTATGATTTATGGTATAACACATTAATCTGAAAATAGTGATGTTGAGAAACTTGAGCATGTGCAATGGATTTTGTTAACATGCTCCATTATTAAATGAGTAGAAGTTTGTTATTCAATACTGCTTCCCATTCAAATGAATGCAATAAACTAAATCTCTGTTTATAACCGTAAGTACGTAAAGCATCAATCAGTGAATAAATCTAACACTTGTACTTCATCATTTTATAACGTTGTATATAATGAGACTATGTAGCGCAGTCTGAAGTGTCAACCATTTCAGCTTTCAACAGCTGGAAAAAACTTCCTGGGGCTCTTGTCTTAGTTAGATAACTGTCCACCCATAATTTGAGAGGGGCAGACTTCCAAAAATGGCAAGGAAGAAAATCAGAAATTCTGGATATTACCATGGGTTGGATGTTAAACTTTGGATTAGCAAAATTCTTCACAATATGGATTTGGGACAGGCAGATTTCCAATCCTAGCCAAGGCACTGTTCTCAGATCTAAAGGGAACAAAGCTGATTTGTTTGAGATATTTTGTATAGTTTTGTGTAACCATTGGGTTGTTGCGCCATCATAAGGGGAATAACATTACATGGCATTGAATCCCAATCAAACATACAAATCAAGTGCGTTTATATTAATGTATTTATTCCGGATTTCTTTCAACAATCCAACATTTTTTGGTATATTAGAATTGTTAACAATGATCAACCTGTACTCAACTGAGGGTTTGAAAGGGACTGTATTGTCAAGAGCTTTCAGTATAGTAGTAGGGTGTGGTACAATTTGCAGTATTTTGCGGGATGTAGAAAATGAAGCAATCACTTCAAAGGGAGACCTGTGTCGGAGTAGCACAAATCTTGTTAGCTACATTCTTCATGGGCCCATCAAATTATGGCAAAGATAGATTGGGTTAGCCTGTGTACCCTTGAAAAGAAATTGAAGTAGTAGTGAGCTGAGGGTATTGTGAGGCAATGTGAGTTTAGCGAGTTCCACCCAGATTTACAGTTGACATGTATCATTAAGCAGATTGACATTTGTCCTTCATCAGGCCCTGTAAAGCAGTTGGTGGAAATCTCTGTTATACTGGATCAATAAGGAGACGTCCACACTACGTTCCCTCTCGTAGAGTCTCACCCAGAGTGTGACCTTCTTCAGGGCTCAATCAATGACCAGAGCTGGCATCCAGTCCGCAAAACGATGCTTTAAGTCGACGGAGATACACATTATTGAACATTTGCCAGAGAACAACGCTCCGTTAACACTGCTCATCACCATTACATTATCAATGCCATTTGTGTCCGCGAAACTTTTCCCCTGCCCATGCTTATCACCCATGAAAAAGGGATTGAACTCGAGAAAAAATGTCTTCTGCACCTATTAGCATAGAAAGGTAATAGATTATCTCAACACATGAGAATTACGTTGGACAGCAGGGATGTTTTTACTGATTCACCAAGGAAGAGCCATTCATTGCATGCTATTGAGTATAAAACTGGGATTACACGGCCTACAGAAGCGGAATAAAATATATTGTTTGAGTGTTGACATTCACTATCTAGCCACATCTAATGTCCTTTTAAATTAAAGATGGGACAGATATTCCCTGTGACAAGACAGGATAAGATGATCTGGAGAATAAATGGAAATTTAAACTTACATTACCATGCATGTAATTTTTTATATCCTTTTTATGCTTAACACTGGTTGACTATAAGGTTTGCATGTCTTTCGCTTATTCCACTCCATGTCCCCTTTTTTTTTGCGCAATATGTTGACAAATTGCTTCACACTTGTGGCCTGGTGCTCTCTTAACCACAGGGTGGCAAGAAGCAAGTTTTTCGTGCCGTCTGGCGCTATTAATTTGCACACTTCATCCTTTGACATTAGATTTCTTGTCCTTAATTTGTTTCGTATCTTGGCATTGTCAGCTCTCAGACTGGTAAATGTAGTTTTGTCTCCATTGGGGTGGTACCTGAA
>JAVFBX010225378.1:0-11120 GCA_034783855.1 Mopalia kennerleyi | reverse complement strand
ATCAAACAAACAAAAAAATCACCTCTGTTTACACTATATTTTAAGCAGGCAGAGTAAAGAGAGAAGAATACATCATCAATTCATACACGACCCTTTACCCCACTCAACAAACAAACAAATCTTATCCCACCATGTTTTACTGGGAAACAATGAAGGGCTGGTAGGTGGCCATATAAGTGAAATAACATTAAGTACACTTAGTATGAGAACCACCAATAAAGCTAAGAGCTGTTCGTAATACTGTTTTAACACATAGTAAAGTATTTAATGTCTTTTGTGTTATTATTATTATTGTTTTTTGCCAACAACAGTAACCTATTTTTCACAAAATTCGTTCCACATGTTAGGCTTTTTTCAGCACATGCAAGCTAACTCATCGGATAGTCTAAAAACATGGACTATATTCAAGTTTTGTTCTCGTTGACCACCCCTACCCCGCACTCCCCTACCCCGCACTCCCCTCTTCGGCACTGCCCCTGAAAATGACTAAATTGTCCTTCCAGATGATGGTAAAATCCCTGCTGAAAAACCACTTGAACTGACTAAAAATGATGCAGCAAAAGATGGAAATGCTGAAAAAGCTCCTGAAAATGGTGGCCAAGCAGCCGAAGAAAAAGAAGAAAATGTTGAAAACAAGGACGACGAAAATAAGATTGATGGGATAAAGAAGGATCCGGAGGAAGTTAAGAATCACGGCGGTGAAGCGGACGGCCCGGGGGAAGAGGACAATGATGTTGTCGGCAAGGTAGGCTCGGATCAAAATTCACTCCTCGATCCCGACCAAAGTCCCAAACGCAGACTTAGCCCCGAGGATATCGATGATCGTGATATCGCGTACGATTACACGGAAGATGAGTACTTTGAGGACCAGGTTGGTGCGCTCGCTGAATTGGGATGATTTTGAGTGCATTTGTTGATCAATTCTTGCAAATAATCCCCCGCGTTATGCCTGTTTTATCAGCCAAGCATGTGAATTCATACTCGTTTAGAGGTCCAGTTCATTTTGAGGGCATCTGCTTCTGAATTGTTGCAGATAAAATGTTGTACATTTTTGTCATCTATGTGCATGAATATGTATTTTGTATGGAAGCCTATTTGCATAGTGGGATGGAAAAAGCGATAGAATATGATTTGATTGTAAATAACACAGATATTAAGAAAATAACATCTCCTTTTCCATCCATAATTAAAACCTGGACTGTCCTCTTAATATCTTTTTCCATGCCGCCGATTTATTTTTAAGGTTCATTTAAACTCG
Source organism: Mopalia kennerleyi (assembly GCA_034783855.1). Lineage (NCBI taxonomy): Eukaryota > Metazoa > Mollusca > Polyplacophora > Chitonida > Mopaliidae > Mopalia > Mopalia kennerleyi. Next base: position 9,862 of record JAVFBX010225378.1, on the reverse strand, counting down.
CATGTTGTGTTAAATAGCTTTGGTTTTATTAGCATCCCACCATGAGTTTGTTTGTTGCAGCTTTGAGCGACGTTGTTTCTTTGTTTATTGCCTTTCAAGTTGGTTGTTTTTATTCTTAATGCAATGTTTGTTTGTTTGTTTGTTTGATTGGTGTTTAACGTCGTACTCAAGGGTATTTCACTTATATGACGACGGAGACAAAAATAAAACGTACAAACAGATCAGCTTCGTTTCCCTTTAGCTCTGAGAACACCAGGGTAACAGAAAGCTCCTCTTTTCTCGCCTTTTACGATCGACCGAGGAAGCCGAGGGAGTATTCTTCTGGACTGACCAACCCGCTCCCCCACGGGGCACTTTTAAGAGTAATGCACTAATAAGACAATGGACTTTTTCCTACATACGGTGTAAAACATGAGTGGGCAGTACATCGCAGGAGGGTCAGTAGTCAGGCACACTGACCAATGGTTACGGGACCCCCAAAATAATGAAAAAGACGTTTTTTCATGAGAATTTATTCTTAACTAAATAAGTGCACTTATGCTTACAAATTTTCATCATTTTCTTAAGTTTCTCCAGGTTTCCAGTGATAAGATAAAGGAAGGAGAGTTTATCAAAGTTTTTGGTTCTCTGGTAGGCCATCTCTACAATCTGGTGGTTGCCCTGTAACAGAGCTGCCTCTCCCAATTTCTCCCAGCAGGACTGATCATCCAGGGCTCGAGCAGCCTCTAGGGCAATCTGGGTGTACAAACATCAAAATACAGTCTAAATATTTGACAGATTTCTCCATTTAAATTAAAATAAGACCCGAGTTGAAATTGTCTTTAAAATCTAAAAATAATCCCACAATAAATTTAGCACAAATGCTTATTCTTTTTTAAATACATGTTATATAAACACAGTAACAAATCCTCTCGCAGCATGGGCAACTTTTCCTTCGTTTGAATTGAAAAATTCTTATATTGGTAAGGACATTTACCACAAAACCTGAAAATGTAAACTTACTCAAGTGGATTTCATTACAAGCATGTCAGGATGTTTCATAGAAATAGCATATTTAACCTACATCAATGTTTCCACACTCCAGTGCCAGGCCAAACCTAGTCTTCTCATCCTTGACAAAGTGAAGCGCTACTTCTGGATATCCCTTCTGTTGTAGGTAGGCAATTATCGATTGGCCGACCAGCTTGGCGTTGCTAACCATGTATAGAACCTGGGAAAACAAAAATAGAAACTATTTGCCGTCTTTGAACTTATTTTAATTAGTTACAAATAATTAATGGATTATAGCTAATGTGTGTACATTATGTCTAAAACATAAATGTTCAAGAATGAATGAATATTAAATTTAATTCATACACTCAGGGTTTCTTTATACAAAATCCTCATAGTATTAACGCTTATAGATTTAGTTTCCTTGTTTGACATTTTCAAATGTTTCAAATTGACGCCATACATTTGTAAGTTAAAACTAAGCGACATTGGATTGAACTCGATCGACTCCGATGTCATACCAACCTCATCATACTTCCTGTTGACCAGGGCCAGTTTGAACTTGAACTCTGTGGGGTCAATCCCAAGAACTCTGGGGCGACACTCTCTATCCAGACAGTACACACTGCTACCCTTAATACGGGTGATGTAAATGGGTAGGTCCAGGGTGCGGATAATCCCGTGATCACTGGATTAGAAGACAGATGGTTAAGATTGATTTTTATATATTTATTTGCAGTTTTTCTGTGCATACAGTATGATAGATAATTGATAGCAGGTCTTCACAAGACAGGCGATGCATGAAAATGTATCATTTATGTTTTTTTCAGACTATAGACAGTCCATACAAACAGTACTTAAGGTTATTTCACTCGCATTAGGTGATGGAAACCACCCTTGACATCACTGGCAAACAACAGAGACAAGACAGGACAAATACAGGACAATCACTGGACGTAGGACAAACACATCACAAACAGTTCAGCTTCATGTTGCTCCTTAGCTCTGAGAGCACCAGGGCAACAGGAAACTCCCTCCAAACTTCCCACACATATGGAATAAAGTTCTTACCCATTAGTGAGGGCGTATTTGATATGATTACTGGTAGTGTAGACAAACACTCCGCTCTCATCCCAGGCTCCACTCTTCACACGGATGTTCTCGTGGATTGTACACAGATTCTCCAGTTTACGGTTACAGATTGATATCACTGGAAGTGGTAAAGACAAAAGGTCAAACTTAAAGCCTTAAAGATAATTTAAAAAAAATTTATATCTAAACTTAAAAATAATCAACTTTTGGTTGTTTCCCAATGTCAAATACACAAAGGATTCTTGTTGTTTATTGTAAGTAGTATCTACATGTACGAAACCCTGGAGCTGTTTTTGTTAACCAACCGGACACTATTTTGTTAAGTGAAAATGTACATGTAGTGGAAGATTTCACCTGCATATTCAGATTGTACTGATATTATACATGGCATGTATCTACTTACTGATCTGTACAATGGAGATAGTATTCACAAAATATTGTGTCTCTAAATTCAACACCAAAAGCAATTTCTAAATTTTTGCTGAAATCTGCCTTTGGGTCAGTTACACAAAGAGATAATAGTCTAAGTTGATCCCGGTAAAGTTAATGATGCTCTGAACAACCGAACCCTGAAGGTATTGCCTGTATTAGCTTAGATAAATTTCCTTGTGGATGAATAAAACTGCTTTGTTGAAGTGATGCTGATTAATGTCCTCTAAGATAAACCTGACTAAAGGGAGATAATTACCATGTTTACTGATGAGAGCCACATGACTCATCTCACTGGACCAAATAACATACTTCACTTTGGAGATCTTAACATTGGCCAAACTCCTGAAATCATGGAATAATAAAGGTGAGTTATTGTACCACATGCATTGAATGATTCAATGAGATTAGGATCCAGCTTCATGACCCACAAAAAAGGGTAGATAGACAAATCCGCCAATGCACACAGATCTCCGGTTTCAATTCAAGGTATCAGATGAATCTAAATGGTTGTTAATATCTTTTTTTTAAATTTTTTATCTCTTCTGGTGCCATTAGCATTTGGCTAATGCAAAACTATTTATCTGTGACTGTCCTGTCAAGTAGAAAACGTCTGTGGTGCACTGTGTTTTACTCAGCAAGAGGTTTCTGTATTATAAATGCATCATGCAATCACCTCTTCTGTTGTACATCAAAGAGAACAATGCCATCAGCATCTTTAAGAAGAAGACAGCCAGTGCCAGCGTAGAAGATGTCTTCACAGTTTGGAGCCTGGACTTTCTTTGTGATCTCATTCTTCAGGTTCTTCACAACAATCTGAGGAAATGTAAACATACAGGTTACATGATATAAGTAAAGCCAGGTGTAGGAATAACAAATCAAACCAAAACAGATGTACTTACACAGTTTAATTGCTTCATGCTATCAAGTTGGCAGCAGTGGTTAACTTTCACAAGTTTGAGATATGTTTAAAGGAATATATATATATACATAAGTATAGCGAATGAAAACAAGATATAGTTTTGTTTTACAATGTATTCTGGTCTTTCCTTCAGAACCATAGTGTGCCTTTTAAGTCTTCTTAAATTTATTGGAGTATTACACCAGTGCTAAGTAAGACAGTATGTTTATACGTAAATATAACTGCAAAAGGTCTAGTCAGATTTAGAAGACTTTTTTTTACTTTAACGAGTACTAAACTTTTTGTCTACTTGACTCGTAATCTTGTCTTGTAATCTAATGATCTATATGCCAACACTCTATTCTATGCTAATCACAAGTGGTGTTTACCATAATGAGATTCAAGAGTACCTAATTTGATCCAAAAAAACTGTAAATAACATTAAGGAAACCTATACGTACAGAGTGAGTTCTATCCAGGACAGCAAATCTGTTTCTAGCCACCCACACAGCCGTCAGTCCTGAGGAACGCTTACCTTCCGGTGCTAAAATAAAACCATACAAAGCATATTTACTAATGCTGGATTAATTAATTAGATTGGTGTTAAGTGATTCTCTCATACTTAGATCATTAATATGATTTAGATATATTCAACTGTCAACAACAACAACACACAAGGTATATATAAGTGCCATTTTGTAAAGATAATATTCCTCCACAGCAGAGAGCATAAATATACTTCCAAACATACTGCCGTTGTCATGATAGTTAGTGGAATTATTCTTACTGACAAAGCAGAATTACCAACATATGTTAGAACATATAAAAGGTACAAAGACTAACAGCTATCTTTATTGTCTATTTTTTTCACTCTTTCATCATCTGCTGGGGAGTTGTTACGTCTCCATGTTCTTATATAAAACAATATGAGTTCCTGATATGATGACAAACAGCTCTTGTGAGCTAATGTCCATTGTGATAAAAAAAATTGTACTGTATAAATACATTTAGCTGGAATATAAGACACGCCTGAGGCCATCCTCCATCCCAACCAAAAGGAAAAAGGTTGCAAGTAACTAAATCACCTTAAAAAATTGGCAATGATCAGTACTTGTTTTTACAAAATGGAGAACTTTCACTTTCATTTCGAATGTTTATCTGAGGTAACACTCAGACAATACTGGATAATATTTCTGAAGGTTTTTTGTTCTACTTCTATTTTCTTAACTATTTTTCAATTTAAACAGTTGACATACCGTCTGGGTTTTGTGAATCAGACTCTTTAGGGATGGCATAAAGGTCATAGGTGCTGTTCTCCACACTACTCGTCCTCTGTAGTAAATAGATAACACATGTATTGCATTAATAAACTATTAATAAAGGTATGTTTTGCTCATCCAAAAATTGTGTATTTAAATTTATTACCCGTTTCTAGAATTTACCAAGAAAGAATAGTATCTTTAAAGCATAAAAATTAAACAGCATTAAATAAACCATGCAAAAAATATCTTAATTTCTAATAGGTAATATTCACTCTCATGAACTCAATCCTCTTGAAAACAAGTTTCCTCTGGTAAATACAACCATACTGTGTGGTGTTATAACAAATTCTCTAGTAGAAAAATATTCTTATCTTATCTAAATTTATGATTAAAACTTTCAAAATTTTATAGGACATACCGTGCACAGGAGAACTGCATTTTCAGCTGGGTTATACGACATACTGTAGATCGGAGTTCTTGAGCCACTGTGAACCAAACAAAAACACATCAGCACATACAAAATGATTATCAAACTTTTTAGACAGTTATATACTGCAATTACACTTTTTGTCAAGAATATGGTGTCTATTTTAGAGGAATCAACAGCACCTTTTTTTCAGGTGTGAAGATGAAGTCATTAGCTTCATTGGGTTATTGCTGTTGTCTAGGTTGGATTAGTCAATAGCTAAATAGAGATTAGCTCCAGAACTTCTTACAACAATGGCTTAAACCTCAGTCCACTGGTTCCATTGAAATGAATTCCATCAGGCTTTTGACGGACTCCGTATTGGCATTAAAGGGTTAAATAATGTGAATAACCACGCATTGATACACATTTTCTCTTCAATACCAACATGTAAATGTAGGATTGAAAAGGATGCACTACATTGGAAAGGATTCTCCAGTCAAATGCACAACATACCTAGTAAAGAAACATAAACAAATCTAGAAAATCAAATCCAACTATTTGTTTAATAATTTATATGTTGAACATTATTACCCTCTGAGTTGCATGACAGCTGTATCTTTAGAGGTGGTAAGGTCCAGTTTACGGAGGTATCTCTCCTTCACATAGTACAGAATGTTGTTATAGACAGAGTAAGCTGGCCGCTCTCTCTCCAGTTTGAAGATTATCATACCACTGTCATGTCCTACAAATATAATACACATCTACATTTATGTCAGATCTATGGCCAATAGTTTTGTAATGTTCATTTCCTGTATGAAAAAGTGGGGGGCTTAAATTTGTAGCATTATGTTTGGATGGAGATAAAAGGTATGACTTATCACCCAAGATGTTTATAACCACAGTATAACAAGATATAAATCAGCCTGAGAACATATTAACCAAACCATTACCTGCAGCGAATAGATTGAGGGTTGGATGGGCTCCTAGCACCCAGAATCTGTCATGTTCTCTTCTGAATGTTTGAACACCAGTCCTGTCAAACAGAAAGTGAAAGATTTAGTACATACTCAGAGAAGAACTGTCAATTTCATAAAGTGATAACTTAACAGTGTAAATGTCTGATATTGAGACGAATTTATTGGCTTAAGTCTGAATTTCCATAGAGAAGCAGATTATATATTAGTTATATTTCCTCAGAAAGGGAGACTACCTTTTGCTCATGTCCCAGACTCTGATGCTCTTATCCTCAGAGTTACTCAGTATTAGCTCCTGTCTTGGGTGGAAGGCTACACATGACACGTTGTTATAATGACCTCGACATGTGTCCACCTCCCAGGCTTTGGACTCTGTAACATGGAAAATAGAATCATTGGAGTTAATACCGGTAACTTGTTTGTCTAATTGGGTTTTACCTCATTCTTGAGGTTATTTTACCCATTTACCCATGCTAAAAGCTATTTCACTTTTATGATGTCCATGTATTCCAAAAATTATTGACACTAGCACAAGATGAGAAGTGTTTCCATAATGTCCGAAAGGTAATTTTCCTCCAGTGGTAAGTAAAGACAGCATTGATACTCTTCAAACAAACTGCCCCTAGCCAGAGGGCCTATTGGGTGAAGGAAACCACACATTATGACTAAACAGGGCAATAAAATACACTCAACAGACAGCACATCAGATTTGCTTCATGTCGACACCGGAAAACTTGCATATTCATCATGCTGCTTACCATTCATCCTCCACATTTTAATAAGCCTGTCGTCAGCCCCAGACACAACCAGGGGCACAGTGGGGTGAAAAGCGGCCCAGTTCACTCCCCTGTCATGACCTTCTAACACATGTTTCACAACAGCATCTGATGTGCCAAACAGATCAGTCTGTGAATTGCTCTTTAATCGGTCTTCCAAACTGGATGGCCCTGGAGCAACATTCTTCTTCCGTAACCCTGAAACACATTTATAGTGAACAGTTAAAAATAGGCTTGACATACACGATATATTTATTTCTGACATAAAATGTCAAGCTTGAAAGTGATTCTAATAGTGCACACATGCCCTAATAATTACTGTTTTTGTTAGTTGCTCTTGAGGGCAACCATCATCTTGAGATTAGGTTGGCCTCCTTCATCTTGGTTGCCCCACCACCCACCCCCCCCCCCCCCCCCCCCCTTAAAAAAAACAACAAAAAACAACAGAAAAACCGCTTCTATTTTTAAAGTGACACGGTCGTTAAGACAGTTTTCCCTCTCAAATGAAAACATGTGCCTGTGCAGAGCTGATGACACTTCCGGAATGCTGTTGCTTAGAGCCCAGTTCTATTTTTAGCTTGATCGATGTCTGGCTGAAGCAGCAAAAGTTAACAATCTGTTCACATTCTCCCCGCTCATTTCGGATATATTATAACCGCGGAAAAGTATTAAAGACGTAAATACTCAGAATTGACAACATATTTACTCATGATTGACAATATTTGTATTTATTCGTATTTTTTTCACTTGCTCGACCGGGCAACCTCCGCATAACTTTTTGGTTGTGGATTTTTCTGGGCCTGGCACAGGTGTTAAATAATATGCATTTTTAAAGGTCCGTGTTGGAATCTTACCAGATATATCCCAAACTCTGACTGTTTGATCGAGAGAGGCAGACACAATGAGATCTTCACTTGGATGGAACTGAGCACACATCACATAGTGGCTGTGACCTGTCAATACACTGTAATAAACGATGAACAAACCATTAGTATTTTTTATAATAAATTTGTCAAATCAACAGAAGTTTTATTTGTAGAATTCTTAAATCTGCATACAAAATTTTTAGTATTGAACTACGGACCAGGAACACTTCCCATTTTAATGTAAACAATATAGCAAGATAAGCTCCATTCGTTAGTGAACCACGAGATTAAAATATAGTTGACAGTTTGCAATATAAAACTAACAAAGTCCAACAATTAATGACTCTCTAACCTCTCTAACAGGCAGCGAAAATGTGGATGTTGATATCAGTCATTATAGGTACATGTATAGGATGACCAGGAGAGCCATCTGATCAAGCTGCATGTATATGCCAAAATGTGGAAATTCTTCTTCGCATTGGTTGAAGTAATGTGATGTTAGAGTGAAAGTAGAATCCATTCTTATTTTCGAATGAGCTGGAAGGTAATTGGTTAAATTTTTGCTGATAATAGTGTTGACAGCACCCAGTGGAACAGCTATGGTAAATGAGGTAGAGTAAAGGAACAGTGGATGCCAATTACTCAGTTGGATAAAACTTTAGAAAGCTAAATGTTAACAAAAAATTGTCTAACATTTTAAATAAAATAATCAAAAGAACCATACCAGATACATGTCCGAGATTGCCAATTCCAAATCCTTATAGTCTGATCATCTGAGGCACTCAGTATCCATGGATACTCCTACCAAAACATAACAAACAATAAGAGCATACGGTTTATAGTTAATTAACTTCTTGATGATTTTATTTTATTGGGATGCAGAGTTTTAATCTCTTCAAGAAACATTTATCTACATTGCCTTTATTTTTTTTTTTCAAAATATCCAAAGTACAACATTTAACACATATCAATCAATCAATCTCAATAGAACAATTTCGGAAATTTATTCAGAATACAGGTTGACATTAAACAACGTACTATTGTCAAGGACTGGAGAAAAATTAACATAAATAAATCAGGTACAAATATTTTTCTTACATGGTGGAAAGTTGTTGTTCGAATATAATCCAGATGTCCCAGCAAAGTGAACAAACAACGCCTCTGTTTGTAGTTCCATACCTAATCATTTAGAAACACAAGATATCATTCACACAGGATGTAAGCTGTTCCATTTTATTTTGTGAGTTTTAGATTTTAATAAGAAATATTTTGAAAGCATAAAAAAAACTTAGTCTACATAAAAAAGTGGTCAATTTATATATAATTAAAAAAAAGAATAATTTTAGATACAATCTAATATACTTAAGTAAGATACCTAAATATTATTCTAATAAAATTAAACTACTAGGCCTAATAAACACCTCTGTCTATGTGCTCTACAATTTATTCAGGTATTAAAAATTGCGCTTATTAGAGTGTCAACAAAATAAACAAGCATATTGCAGCATTGGCCTAATGTTGCTCACCTTTATTTTATAATCATCCCCTCCAGACACAAACAACGGTTGTTGATTGTGGAAATATATACCACGGACAGGTCCTGTTAACAAATTTAAAAGGAAATCATTTTTATAATTTATACAGTAACTTTGGAAGAAATGAGAATTTAAATCAAACAAAAACTGTACCTAGCTCACACTCTCGACAAATCTAATAAATTACTGTATCATATAAAAGACATAACATGCTGAGTAACTGACAGGTGCCATGCAAAGGCCTCATTTTCTTACTAAGAATGTTTACATACCATCATGTTCATCAAATTTGTCTATCAGAGTACACATGCGATAGTCCCACAACTGGATGGTCCCACTGTGTAAACTGGTCAGAACCCATGGCCGCTTTGGGTGAAAGGACAAACCTGTAAACATCAACAATACAATTAAAGTCTAAATCAAGTCTTCCCAACAGTCAACTACAGTCTACATGTTACATGTATATAGCCAATTGTGATGAAGTTAATTATTATTTTTTAGGATTGTTTCTGTGATTGACTGTGTGGGGATCATAAAAATCTACGGTTATTCATGGAGCTATAAAGAGAAGGAGGCACAACTCTGCTGGCCAGTACGGCTCGCTAACAAGAAGCGCATGCTGTGCTAT
>JAVFBX010225367.1:0-11121 GCA_034783855.1 Mopalia kennerleyi | reverse complement strand
GACAGTGCACAGTTCCAATATGCTAGTTGTTATCTTTTAGAGATAGAGCTCGGAATATGGCAGGGAGTAGACTGAAGGCAGATGGGCGGACAGACAAACTTCAATGAACGTTTCATGGATAGCGTTATGTTTAGTACACAGTCCCGTCATACCAGATGTTAAATAAAATCAAATTCAGCTTGATACATAGAGAACAAGCAATTCCTAGTTTGGCTGATGGTCGGTAGGGGGATTCCTGTATCTCTCGGAACTAAGGCCGATTTTTAAGACATGACTTATAAAATATACCATACACCCGAAATTCAGCCAATAAATCACATTTTGGTCAACAACTAGGAACAATTCGATGATTGGTGAAATTCATAAAGATACTCTATGGTGAACCAAAAGAGAAAGAAATAGAAACTAAAGTTTCGCTTAATAGGGAACATTGGGTAAAACAGCACTCAGAGCATTTGTCGGAGCCTCCAGTATCGATTAATGGGACAATATATCAAGGTAGCAGCAACACCGGGGCGTCGCGGTCATGTTGAGTTTCCACGAAGCCCCCTTTTAATAGAAACATCGGTTATTCTAAACAGCTATAGAGGCTTAGGGCAAGCAAACTTAAGATATCGACAAACCACCTATTGAAGCGATTTGATGCTTAACCTCGGATGACTGAATTCGATTCTATAATGTAAAGTACGATTGGTTGTCGAGTAGTAATTTCCGGAGAGTGACACCTTTGTCAGTCCGAGATTAGTCGACAGATAAGTTTGACCTATCAGCTGTTGGCGGCAATCAGCGCATACATCATATAGAACAAGAATGAATAGTAGAGTTTTATGGTAATACTTTGTTGCCATGTTTGTTTGATTTGGGGTAAACGTTGTACTCACGGCTATTTCACTCACAGGACGACGGATGGTCCATTTCACACTGTTCCTTGAATAAATACGCAGGGTAACCGGGAATAAACTTCGATGCCCATCTGGTATTGTCCCACAAAATATTAATTCCTTGCATAAATAAACTATAGTTTCAAAAGTTGTGTCAGTTAATAAGCTGAAATAAAAGAGTGTCTTTAACGTCCTCGGCTGCAGTAAATAAATACATAACCTATAAAGGTAAAGCAAGGTGTAGGTCACAGAGATAAATGATCTTCAAGATACTTTTGACATTTGACACAGCCCTTAAGAACATGTGTAAGTCCGTACTTTCAAATTTTCAACAAAATGTCAAAATTGTGCTGAAAAGGCGGTTAGACGACGAGAAGAATGGTGATGTTGTTTTTATACCTCACATACAAGGAAGAAATCCTTCACTGATATTAAAATGCACGTTATGCTCCGAATTGACCTCACTTACCAAGAGGACGCCTACTTGTGCATATATCTTCACAGGTAATCTAATTGTATGTGTTTTGCTATGACGCAACACCTTTCAGCCAGTACTTCTATTTGAATTCTGATTGGTTGAAATACATAAGTCTTGAAATGTCATCTAAACATATGTGTTCCTCATAGTAACAATACATTGTATAAAAGAGAAGACAGAATGATATAGCATATAGAGAACCTGCCAGAGACTCCTATATCGGTTAAGGGACATGTGGATGAATGGTAAAAAATGGTAAAAAAACCTATACGGTCACACAAAATAGAGAGAACCCCCAAAACAAAACAAAGATAGTAGCCTTGAATAGCGAATATATGCTAATATAACACCAGGAGTCATTCTCCTGTCAATGGCGCTTTTTACATGAACACACTATAGGCTTCCCGGACAAACATTGGTCACACTTTATTAAAAACTTCACACCAACGACTTCCCGGACAAACATTGGTCACACTTTATTAAAAATTTCACACCAACGACTCCTGGACAAACATTGGTCACACTTTATTAAAAATTTCACACCAACGACTTCCTGGACAAACATACATAGGTGCCACTTTATTCTTAACTTCACACCAACGACTTTCCGGACAAACATTGCTCACACTTTATTAAAAACTTCACACCAACGACTTCCTGGACAAACATAGGTGCCACTTTATTCTCAACTTCATACCAATGCCATCCGGGACAAACATTGGTCCGACTTTATTAAACACTTCACACCAACGACATCACGGAAAAACATTGGTCCAACTTAGTTAATCAATTCACACACACGACATCTCGGCCAAACAATGTTTGTTGGGTCTACGAGAAGAAGAAAAAACATCTTTCATGCCTTTTCAATATCCCAGATGTAATTATAGCATTTCTTTTCGAACGATGTGAACCTACTTCTAACTTAAACATGATCCGATAACGATAAAAAAAACTCCAGACGGTTGTTAGCTGTTACGGTCGATATCTCCAGCTGGTGTGTTTACATATCTTAATATGAATTGATGCAATAATGAAGTAGAGAATATCGATAGAGTATTTGATTCCCTCTGGTCTCCAGCTTTGCTTATCAAATATTGCGATGCGTTGGTACACCGGTGAGCTCTTCAAATTGTTAGGGGAAAGGCCCGTTAATTTCCACTAGATATTTGTTGTTGGCATTGGAATTGTGAAAATATGTAGCACATTCTGGTTTTAACTAAAGTACCATAATGAAGAATGAGCTACTTTGACTGATGTTAGTCACTTGAGGATGGCCGTGACACCAGGGACTTAAATATGAGCTCACGCAAAGACATTTTTTTTTACGAATAAATGAAACGGTTATTAAATTTTATCAATAAACTAATAATCACCGTATCAAAATATCAAATTTCGATAATTTGTTTACAATATATATTTAGGTAACGAATCGGAACAGATAGTAAAGCAAACCATCCCGGAAAAGCAAAGGTCCCACTTTATTAACTAATTCTCAACCACGACATCCCGGACAAGCAATGGCCCACTTTACTAACCAATTCTCAACCACGACATCCCGGACAAGCAATGGCCCACTTTATTAACCAATTCTCAACCACGACATCCCGGACAAGCAATGGCCCACTTTATTCAACAATTCCCACCCACGTCATCCTGGACAAACAATGGTCCCACTTAGGAACCAATTCTCACCCACGACATCCAGGACAAATAATGGTCCAACGTTATTACACCCCGGACATACAATGGTCCCACTGTATTGGCCAATACACACCCACGACATCCCGGACAAACAATGTACCAACTTTATTAAACAATTCCCACCAACGTCATCCTGGACAACAATGGTCCAAATTTATTACAACCGGGAAAAACAATGGTCCCACTTTATAAAAATTATTCTCAAGCACGACATCCCGGTCAAAAATTGGTCCCACTTTATTACCCAATTCCCACCCGCGACATCCCAGACAAACAATGCTCCAACGTTATTAAACAATTGCCGCCGAGGAGTGACGCCTTTTGTCAGCTTTGTCTATGTATCGACTTCGACACATCTACAGACCAAGGACTAACTAAACCTCTTGATTTACTTATTCTTAATTACACCTCCCTACCTAAAATCAGCTTGTTCCGAGCATAATAATACAACAATATCCAAGTGTCAAAAAGCTTTGAATCTAATGCGTTCAGTCTCGGGAAAGAGGTGGAGAGAAGACAAAGTATCCTTAATAATGATATACAGAGCTCTTATAAGATCTCGTCTGGACTATGGTTGTGAAGCTTATGACTCGGCCTGTAAGGCTCTTAAGTCAAAGTTAGACTCTGTGCAGTATGTTGCCTTACGGATGTATATACAGGTACGATGAGAACTACACCCCTTAATGCATTACAGATATTGTGCAATGAATGGCCCTTACACATACGGCGCCAATTTCATACTCTTAAGTTTGCCATGTATCTTAAAGCAACTCTGCCAGCACGGCCATAAGTCTATGTGAACACCTGAGATGCCAGGTAGTACAGCAAAACAGCCCAAATACGGGCGAAGAAATACGGGCGAAGTCGGGTGCTACCAAAGTTCAGGTCCAGAGACAGCACAGTAATCCATTTCCATCTTGGCATATTAAGACACCAGATGTATCTACAGAGCTCAGCCTACAGCCTGCCGCATACGAGGTGACTGGGATGCGGAAAGCTCCACATGTGGAAGATGGCGCAGCAGATTCCCCAAGTCTGCGGTGGAGGTTTCGTGTGCCACACGGCACAAGTGGCGCTGTGGAAAGTTACCAACATGTGTGATATTTTATTTCACGTGTGGTTTACTCCACGTCGTTTGCGGGCTCACTGTGCTCCTGGCTGAGGCAGGAAAACTTTTTGACCAATAGAAACGGCGCTGGGTTTCACATAATTCATGCAAAATGGCAACCATAGACGAAATTATTGGCGATGCTGGTCAAGTGACACGAGACTGTGGCACATGGATCTGCCAGTTTCACTCATGTGCACTGCAGCTGAAGAGCTGCGCAAGTGGCTGTGCTACTTGGAACTCGTGCCGTTGAACACAGGCGACAAGCCCGTGTGCGGCAGGCTTAAGGGTCTACCAATTTGAATCCAACATAAACCCCAACAATTCTAATGTAAAAACACATTTTGTGCACAGCTGAGGAGTCCTAATTTAGCCTCCCATGCAACAGACAATCTCACTTTCAGGAAATAGTTCGGGTAAAATCTTTTAGAAGAATGCAATTATCTGCTTATCCTGCAGGATATCTGAACAAAAACCACTTTCATAAAGTTATAGGACAGGACAGCACAACATAATTGTCTGGTTTCTGTGGTCTGGGAAATTGCACGAGCCTGAAGCACATGGGTGAGCTAAACATTGGTTCTTAAGTACTGGTTATGTGCTCAACAAATGGGGTGATGTGAATGACCCACCTTCCCTGCAATGATCAATATAATGTACCTTTCCTGTGCTGGTAACCAAGGACACCAAAGAGGCCACAATGCACTCATCTGTAGTTTTTAATTTCTGCGTAGCTGTTGGTAATTGATGTTCCAACGATACCTTCGAGTTGTAATGTTTCGAAACCACTAGAAGTAAAATACACAAATTTGATAATTAAAAGTACAATTTCAATATTTTCTAAAACAGTTTTTAGATTTCGGATTTAAATTGAAGGCCTGCAAGCACTATAGAGCATGTATTTCTGACCCTTAGGCCAGTGGGACCAGAGTATCAAAGCCAGTGCGTATTCCATAAGTGTTTATCTGTAGAAAATAAATAGATGTCCCATGTGCAGTGTACTATAAGAGATACTTTATTCACACTACAAGAGTACTTTTGTATTTATATATACACTGCAATTTGTAAGCTTGTGTTATCTTTATTATTGAGGTATTAGGGAGCTGTCAGATTACCTTTGATGGCCTCGTGGAGATCTGTGAGACAGGAGCACAGGTGATGGAAAATGTGACTGTGATTACAAGGTGGATGACGCTTATTTTCTGTACCTGGACATAACAAGAAAATATAAATAGCATCTATAGGCATCAATGTTTAATTCAATAAAATAATAAAGAAATGTCTTTTACTCAGCCATTTCGGCCTACAGGCATCCAGTCATAAACCAGAAGAATTTTGGGTCATTGGCTGGGTGGGTTGGTTGGTTTGTTGTTTGGTTTGTTGGTTCATTGACTGTTGTGTCACATTCTTACAGCTAATAATTTAAATTATCTTTAAAGTTCACTTACAAGAACCTTTTATGAATCAGTCATATATCATAGTAATTATACGTACCTTTGCTCTGTGATGTAATGATGCTGATATAGGTGTCAATTTTATTAAAAACAGCATTTAGAGCTTTCAGTGAATCATAGAGATGCCGGTTCTTCGCCTCTAATGTAGATGGACATGATGATAATGCACATTCTTCATCAATACTAGAAAACAAGAGTTGTCAGAATTTTTAAATCCCTGACCATTTTGAGGTATAAATGTAGGATTCACTTTTCTTATGAATGGGTAAAATACCATTTCATGAGCTCTTGTAAATCTAATCGCTTCTCTTTGTTTGTGATGATGTGATGAATATGTGTATAAGCTTGTTACACATAAATAAAATTGTTTGGCCGTACTTGTTAATTTTCACTGAGTGGAGATAAATACTGTAATATTTGATTAAACTCAACATCCATTTAAACTTCATGTAAACCAATGAGATACTTATTTATTGAATATTTCTGAATTGCCATAAGATGCATTGTTATTATGCTTGCTTAAGAAAACTATAGACTGAAATTTCACTTTTGAGAGACCTTGCACTGAAAAAAAGCTTTGACACAAGAGAATGGATTGTTAGGAGATTGCCTGATATTTTAAAAAATCTGACAATACAGTTGGATAGACAAAAGAAGAATTAACCAACACGAGTTTAATTTTCATTGCTCAGGCTTTATCAATTTATCAATTTCGACTAAATGTGTCTCCGACCTTTCGTTTTCTGCTATTTTCTACAGGCAACATACAGTATAGCAAAGTGAACAGGTGCCAAGTACCATGTGAGAGATGGCAGTGGTTTATCTACATCCCACTGTTAACCATGAAATGTGAGAGAAGTTAAACATTAAGTAGACTTACCTAAGTAATTGATACGGTAATAATCTGTTTAAATAATCTACTAGTTTTCTGAAGTGGGTTCCTAAAGGCTGAAGTTCTATAGCTGTCTCCTGTAAACACAAAACACATTATACATACACAATATATCGGTAATTTTAGAACCTAAGTCATTGTCAACAACACAACATAAATGCCAACATTATACATGTTCCGTGAAACTTGCATCTACCAGTATACCCACACCTGAATAAGTGGGAATAGTGTCTTCACCACCAAACATTTCTTCAGTCCTGTTTTACATACACAGGGACACCCCTGGAAAAAATGTAAAATTTTTCACTTCCACAAGTTTTCAGGTTATAAATTTCTCACCAGATTCTACATCAGTGATTACAGTTCGAAAAAAATTTTTAAACATCATGTACTATAAGTTTAACTTTGATGCGATAATTTCCACTTTTGTCGGGTTTGACATCAATATTGGGGTGGGTTATTTATAAACAATTATAAAATATATGTATATTTTTTTTAAATTTCTAACTAGACATAGGATTTCACGTGACCATGGGTCGCATGATTTTCCAGAGGTGCACAGGGACAACTGCACAAAATGATAAGTTCATCTTCATTCAGAGTTTCCATGAAGTCAGAAAGTTTCTGGGAAACTTACCAGTGTGGTGAGTGAATCATCGTTCAGATTTGTGATAAAGTAAGAAAGTTTATGGGTAAACTTACCAGTGTGGTGAGTGAATCATCGATCAGATTTGTGATAAAGTAAGAAAGTTTATGGGGAAACTTACCAGTGAGGTGAGTGAATCATCGTTCAGATTTGTGATAAAGTAAGAAAGTTTATGGGGAAACTTACCAGTGTGGTGAGTGAATCATCGTTCAGAGTTTCCATAAAGTGACGTAATGATTGCTCCACAGGCCGGAGAAAACCAAGGTTTTCATGTAGATATTTACATAACTACAAGAGACAGGAAAACAAAATAATTTTTTAGGTCATAAATACAAAATTGTGTTCAGTGCGATATTTATTTACAATCATTAGTGAAACTTATTAAAAAATTTTCACACATATTAAAGACGAGTGAATTACAGACCAGGGTCTGCTTTCACAAAATGTTGCACAGCATTATTGTTTTACTACAGTTTAACATGACATAATTTTACCCTGTTTTTACTACAGTTTAACATGACATAATTTTACCCTGTTTTTTACTACAGTTTAACATGACATAATTTTACCCTGTTTTTACTACAGTTTAACATGACATAATTTTATACTGTTATATGTTTTGTTGCATGATATTTTGTGAAAGTGGCCAGTGTCTTAATCCTGTCTCTATGTACAAACACTTCTGTTTTTTTTAAAATAAACTATTAAATAAAGAAAGTAAATTCATTATAGTAATTTGAGTATTTTTTTCTTCTTCAACTCGGCCATACATGTACTCTTTTATTCCCGATGATACGGATTAGATACAGAAAGATAGAAATATCACAATAAACTCAATCTTACTGGATTGTGGACTATTACAATAACATGACAATGGTGAAATAAGATGCAATAGTCACCAGTAGTCTCAGTGATGTATTACTGGAATATTATAAAGACCCTTCAGGTCACTTTGTCATGTGACTAACTATTTGTTGAGTTACCCTTAAATAAGGCTAAACCCAGGCCCATACAACAACATTCCACAAAGCACTTTACAACTTAAGTCAAAATTTTTAAATGTATCCAAATAACTTGGTTTTCAAATTATTATAAAAATAATAAGAACTATTTATCAATTTTATCTATATGTCCAAAATACAAATAAATGTCCAATGGAATTGAACCCTGCTCTGAAGTATCCAAGATTTTACTTAACCAGTCAACTTTCAAAGCATAAATTTAAGAAATGCTATCAATCTAAATATTTATGGTTGCTTAATTTGAGCTTACCTTTAAATTAACTGGACTAAGTGGCTCAAGAGAACTATCGCAGGGATATATCTTCGAGCGCTGCTCAGAGTATGTGTAGAAATTGGAGAGCCCCTGAGTCAGTTCTTTAACCAAATTAACCGATTGACTGACCAATTCTTTAACCCGTAATTGGTGCTTTCTGTCATGCGTTGGAACGTTCAGAGAGTTCAAATGTTTTTGTTCTGAAACAGATAAAAAACAAAATATAACTACAAACATTTTCCAGTTAACACAAAAAATTAACAACCTATGATTTAGAGGTTTCTACCAAAAAACAGTAAGTTTTTAATACATGATTTATATCTACATAATGAAAAACATTGCGTAAATTCACAGCAAATTATAACAAATTAGTTTGCCATGCTGCTCTGAGCAAATATTTGATTATCAGTTGTCACACAACAGGGAAATAAATAAAGAATTAACAGTATGGTTTGAAATAAATCACTGACTTCAAAACACTTAATCAGAACAGAATTTAATTGAATACCTTGAAACATATTTATGTGAAACTTACTTGTATCAATAAAAGGTAGTTTAGTGGTTAAAATTCTGTTAGCATCCTCAAGCCTTAACTGAAGCTCTGTAGAAACTGTGTTTAGTTTTTCTTCTCTGAAAAAAATAGTTTTACTAAGCTGTAAGTCACCAAGAAAAACAATTTTCATTTGGAATGTTTATTTGCCAAGCAGATGATTAATAAATTAATAAAATACTTTTTCATTACACTTGTAGTTTATATTACTAAATAAGAATAGGTACGAGCATAGTCACTGATATAACTGTACCAAAGCTCTACCTCGTTATACTGTCAGTGTGCCATGACACATTTAAGATTTTCAGATATAAATATTGAAAAAGTCCAAGTTTTAACAATGTCAAGAATGCATGTAGGCCCCTATAAGCTTGCATGTTTTACAATAAAACTTATGTTCATTTACTTACGCTATTTGAGCTTTTGATTTGGCATCCTTCATATCCTGTTCTACTGACTGCAATCTAACCTGAAAAGAGAATACCAACTTGATAAAGTGATTCAGTGATTTCAACCTCCAGGACAGCTTAAATTAGAATTTTTACTTTCTTAAAAAAAAACCCACAGTTATCTTAAAATATAAAAAAACATTTATTCTTGTCCAGGCTACAAATTCTTTTGCCATTCATGACAAACAAACCACAATTAGATTACCGGTAACCATTTCAGCACTTTCTTCACACTTTGAAAATGTTGTTATTAATGATATTTACCTCCAGCATTGCCTTGTCCTCCTGCAGTTTATCAGTCTGTGATTTACTGTTCTGGATGGTGGAATTCAGAATTTGTTGATGCTGTGATGATTCAGTCTGTAGCCTTGATAAACTCTCTTCTAAACTTGAAATTTTAGTTCTGTATGTTTGCTCTGCCTCTTCCACCTTTAAAAAGTTAACAAATATTGCGGAGTACGTTTCTTGGTAAATCCCATTCTCAGTATTAGTTTAATCACATAACACAGTTTTGTTGTGATCCAGTGAGTTAACCTGTGTAGTAATACAGTCCCACATGTTGATCCCATTCTAAAACTGGTCTAAGCCAGCAAAACTTTCTAAACTAGAGTCTTTTCTAAAATACTAGCCCATTTTACCAACATTGCCCATATAATTCTGCACGAGTGCCTCATGGGAAAAAAAAATTCAAGTCCAGCTTAGTTGACCGTAATTCAGAGCAAGACTTAAAGAGATTATGATTTGAAATAAACTCCTCGCACTTATGTTAGATGTACATGTATTTTGACAAGTGATGTGCCTCTAGTAAGCTTTACCTGTATCTGTTGTCAAATTACTGACATAGCCAACACGTGCAAAAGGGAAATAAAACTGTCATCGGCATGACAATGACAATAACTAGACTTGTTACATTCTACCATGAATGTGTTTGTTTGATCTGTCTTTTACACCTGCATACTTAGGTCAATCATGTAACAGGTTGCCAACCAGGTGGGTGAATGACATCAACACCTGGCACTGCCAATAAAGACAAGAAAAAGACTCCATACAAATAAATAACAAATGGATCAGCTCTATATTGCCCCTTTGCTTTAAGAGCAACAGCAGGGCAATAGAAAGCACCATCCCATCTGATATCAGTGTGTCTGTTTGTTTGTTTGAATGGGGTTTAATGTCGTACTCAAGGGTATTTCACTTATATGATGACGGATTGTGCACTTCACACTGCTCCTTGTCTAATTACAATGGGGGCCGTGGCTTAGTGGTTAGCGAGTGCGCTTACTTAAGCCTCACACAATGGGTGGTTTTTACAAAGTTCCTTCCCAGTTTTCCACCGTAATTGAGCAAGGAACATTGTGAAGTGGACAATCTGTCGTCATATAAGTGAAATACCCTTTGAATACGACGTTAAACCCCAATCAAACAAACAAACTAATTATGATGGAAAACCAAGAGGAAACCTCTTAAACCATGTGACTCACTCATATACCTGAGGATCGGACACGATCCTGTGAACGGTACATCGAAGAAGGATTAGTAAGTCCACGCGCGAATCACTAAGCCACGGCCACGATATTAGTGTGTTTGTTTGTTTTGTTTGATTGGGCTTTAACGTCGTACTCAATGGTATTTCACTTATATGACGACGGATTGTCCACTTCACACTGTTCCTTGCCCTAGTATG
>JAVFBX010225356.1:0-11122 GCA_034783855.1 Mopalia kennerleyi | reverse complement strand
GTCACTTTAAATCTGATTTAAAACCCATTTGGGAAGACTTTTAAAGGTGCAGGGGATATTGATATCATCAACGAAAGATTTCTCTTCTCCAACAACAGTTGGTAGTACTGCCCGAGCCTGTTTTAAGTTATTCTTCGTCAACTCCCTCAAAGTCATCAAAGAGTAGACAGTATTTTAACAACATAGTCTCACACGGTCTTCATGGTTATTTTAGTCATAAAACACTATATGAAAACAACGAGATAGCATGCTACAAAGTATATCATACTTTGTAGCATGCTGTCTGTATATATTTTTCCCCAATTGTTTGACAATCCTCAGAAAATCTGAGCTGTTATCACAAGTTTTTATGTTCAGTTTACAATAAAACTGTTTTCTTGATTTTAATCATTGTTTAGCTCATTGAAATGTATATGAAAGCAGTTTTTGTTTATTGAGCCATCTAGCCCCATGTACTGAGCCAACGTGCCCCATAGGTGGGGCACGTTGGCTCATATTTATAAAAACTGAAAAAGTAGCAACAATATCAATGTTAAAAGATACAGCTTAATTTGAGGTGAGGCTTATGGTCAGACATATAAGAGCTTGAGTTTGTGTAAATTTCATTGAAATTTGATAATCGGTGTTGAAATGGTGAGGTGTTGAAAAGTTTTGAGCCAACTAGCCCCTCTCTCCCCTACTGTGTTTCGCTTGCTGTACTTTTGTGAACACACCAAACATGGCAAATCTGACCATAAAGAGTACACATATTAATTAATTCGCTTGATGAATTATTAAACCCACCATCAGCAGAACCTTCCCGGGGGCCGTTCAAACCTGGAATCTCAGTTGTTACTTTTACTGTGGATAAATCAAATTAACAAATTGTAAGTAACATTCAAAATTTAAATAAAATATTCCTGATCAATACTGAAAGAGAGAGAAACAAAATAAATCACCTGTTGATTTTCCCTTTGTAATTAGACCATAACTAAATTATAAATAGTTAGAAATAGTCAGAGCTTTTGTTGGTTTGTTTGATTGGAGTTTAACGTCATATTTCACTTATATTTCACTTATATGACGACATGCCAGCCCAATGGGTGAAGGAAACCACCCTCAACACCACTGGCAATAAACACTGACAAGACGGGACGGGACAAACACAGGATAACAACAGGACGCGATACAGACACTATAAACAGATCGGCTTCATGTTCCCCTTTCGATCTGAGAGCACCAGGGCAACATGAAGCTCCCTCCAACCGCCAGCGTAAGAAGAGAGGTAGACTGAGGAAATACATGAACCAGGTGATAAAATTTAGCAAAATCTTGCCCATTGACAATGTTGTAGCATTGGTTAGTAACATAATTCTTAGGGGCCAATCCAAAATACTGGTAATATTTCAACCCCTGAGGTAAAACAGTTAGTGCCATGTTTAACAGTAATCATATGAATCTGTGGACAAACTGTAGTATTACTTTAAGGCCCATGCATGGGCATTACATCAATGCTGTAAACAGAAAGACTGAATACAAGTGGTTACCAGTTTGTGGTGATAGGGTTGTAGGCGATTTGGTTGTGGGCTGTTCAGTGGTTGCATCATTAGGAGGGGGGTCAGGGTTCACCACTGGTTCAACAGCATCATTAGGAGGGGGGTCAGGATTCACCACTGGCTCAACAGCATCACATTTATGCCCTCCTGCATTAGCATTATCCTTTGCATTCTTATCCTGTGCTATTTGTTCTACTCTCCACGTAAAATGAATATTCTTGGAGCCCTCACAATTAGTGCAGACAGCCTTCAAAGCTAAACGCTGATATCTATTCACTAAACCATCCAGGCAAGATGGACACACAATTCTAATACTGAAATAAAAATCAAAACATGTTATGAAATCTTTATTGTGTTGGAAAGGATTATAAATTGTATTTCCCTTATTCTGAGATGAGTCCAAGTAAAGAAAATAGCTGTACTCCGGACATGCCATCCACAGCCACAGAGTTTATCAGCAATACCATATTTTATCATTTTATTTAAATTTTGTTAAGATTGCTGCCCTGTTTCATTTTTAGAAATCCATGTACATGTAATTGAGAAGTTGGAATAGTTATTTTCCAATCATGCAATATTATCAAAAAGTTCATAACACAAAAACGAAAACTGTATTGATAATTAAATCTGTAGCCTATAAAAAAGAGACACATACTGCAGAGCTTTGGCAGAATCTGAATCTGATATACGCAAGATCTGTGTTGTTGTGTGTGACTGTCTGCCAGGTTTGGAGACTGTGAGGTTGAAGGCAAACTCATCCCCTGATTTGTTTGGCGTGAGATAGTTTCCTGGGAATTCTATGGTACTCTGGTTTGTTTCCAGGATATAGCTCAAGTCTTCCGGAAAACACGGATTTGTCGGAACTCTCAGGGAGTAACATGTCCATTGGTAACTGTGAAAACAAGACAAAACAAATTTCTTTATTAAGCATGTTAGACCGAGTGTTTGTTGATAATTTATTACTTGAAAATTGGGGATAGTGTACTTGTTTGACTGGGGTCTTGCGCCATGTTTACAGTTACTTTCCTCAAAGTTAGCACTGATACTGGTATTTCAACCCTCCTAACAGCATGTCAGCCACATTGAGCAAACAATCCTTTACTGGCAATAAATCTAACCTTTATTGATTGCTTCATGCTTAAGTGTATTCACATGGATGAGGTGGTGTGCTATGTACTTTGACAGAAAACTAACAAATGTGAAGTGTTTTGCCTGTTAGAATATTAGAATATTAAAACCCTTTGTTTGTAAGAAAATTTGATTGATAAGAGTGTTACACCATACTCTAGGGTATTTCACTTATATGACGACAGTGTAATCCATCAACAATTGACACCAGTGCAACCATCAAATGTGAAGTGCTTAAGGAAAAAAGGAATATGCTGGATTTTGTTTGTTTGTTTGATTGGGGTTTAATGTCATACTCAAGGGTATTTCACTTATATGACGACAGCTTGTCCACTTCTAACTGTTCCTTGCCCTAGTAAGGTGGAAAACTGAGAGGAAATCTTGTAAAAACCACCCCCGCGATTGCTGGAGCCACATCTTGTGACTCACTCATATACCTGAGGGTCGACATACGGACTCGATCCGGTAAATCGAAGTAGGCATTAGAAAGCGCGCTCGCTAACCACTACGCCACGGCCGCGGAATATGCTTCAAGCATACTGAATTTCACCAGGGTGTTCCAGGACAGACACCACATATAGTGAAACATGTTGGTTTGGAGATATAGGATATATAAGGAAGCCCACACCAAACATGTTGGTTTGGAGATATAGGATATATAAGGAAACCCACACCGAAGATTTTAAAAAGTCTCACCTCATATCAGTTGAGTTTAGATGGTCTGGGTCTTTCGAGGTTGCCCCATTAAGGGTGATAATTTCCTGGGAGCTGATCTTCCTTAAAATACCTCCTGTGATAACACCAGTTAAAGGTGAGGAGACAATCTCCAGGAATATCTCCACCTTACTGTAAACTATAGTCCCATTCATACACACCTAGAACAAGAGACCAGTTTAAATTCTCTGCTTCTTTACATTGGGGTTTAACATCGTATGTAAACAAGTTACATCCCACAGAATACAAAAACATTTTGCCCATAAGAGAGCACCAGGGCAGCACGAAGCCCTGTCCTATCTGATGACCCTGTTGTCATTCTTTGTTAGTTTGAATGATTGATAGAGCACCAGGGCAACATGACGCTCCCCAGTGATTCCTTTCACAATCATCAGTATGCAATTATACTCATACACAGAAAAGTCTCCAAGAATTTTCACCTGAGCAACTACATGTAGCTTGTGTGGAGACAGATCATGTTTGTTTGATTGGGGTTTAACGCCTTGCTTAAGGTTATTTCACTCACATGAGGGCATGACATTCCAACGGGTGAAGGTTTGTTTGTTTGTTTGTTTGATTGGTGTTTAACGTCGTACTCAAGGGTATTTCACTTATATGACGACGGAGACAAAAATAAAACATACAAACAGATCAACTTCCTGTTTCCCTTTAGCTCTGAGAACACCAGGCAACAGAAAGCTCCTTTTTTCACGCCTCTTACGATCGACCGAGGAAGCCGAGGGAGTATTCTGTAGGACTGACCATCCCACTCCCCCACGGGGCAACGGGTGAAGGAAACCACCCTCGACACCACTGGGAACAAACAAAACCAATCACAGGACACTCACTACAAAGACATCACAAACATATCAGCTTCATGTTCCCCTCAGGAAGCATCAGGGCAACAGGAAGCTCCCTCCAACCACCCACCAGGTCCTGGCATTATGCCAATTGTAAAGTATGTATAATTGTGTCTTACCTTCAGTATAACGATGTATTTGCCGTACTCCAGTGAAAGAGGTGGGAAGTACAGAGTTCTCTCAAAGAAAACACTTTCAGGTACACCATCTACCTGAACCGGGTCACCTGTCAGCTCATTAAACAATGACCAGGTGTAATTCAAAGAGTGTGTTATGCTACAGTTCAGCTTGATTTCTATCTCAATCTTCACCTCCTTGGATCTCTCTACTTTAAACTGGTGAGAAAATTGAGAAATTATTAAAATGAGTTATAAAAAATGTGAACACAAGACACATTTATGATATTACGAAAGCTACAAGACTAGGAGCACTATGTGTATTAAGTATCTCTTAACCGATTATATTTCACACACTGTATAGCATGAAACAATGCACATATGTTACAAATCCATTGAACTACATGTAGGAGTGTTTGGAGCCAATTTATGCAATTCAAGTCTTTTTTTTAATTTCCTAAAAAATTTACTTTTCAATCAAGGGTCTTTTAATCTTTTTTTAACAGGTTTTTTAAGTGAATTTAGTTTTTTTTAACATCGTGCTGGCAGCATGAGTGAGCTAGATACAAACTCCTATCACCAGTTTAACATCGTGCTGGCAGAATGAGTGAGCTAGATACAAACTCCCATCACCAGTTTAACATTGTGCTGGCAGCATGAGTGAGCTAGATACAAACTCCTATCACCAGTTTAACATTGTGCTGGCAGCATGAGTGAGCTAGATACAAACTCCCATCACCAGATTAACATTTAACCCGTCACCAACCACCCACAATATCTTGTTGACTATTATTTTGAGAAGCACCTGCACAAAATTAGCCCGTAAGTACAGAAGGTTTGTATGGTAATTACCTGTGCCTTTACTCCAGGTAAATGAGGTAGAATCGAGATTTCAGGAGGAAGACAAATCCTATCCAATATAAATATGGTCTTCTTAACAGTAGCATTACTTAACCTATTCTCCGCGTAGCCGACTACTTCATACTCTCCTACCCTGGAAATCAAAACAAAATAATGGGGTTTGTATCTTCAACATACAAAAACAATCAAAATGTAGCACAATATTCCTGTTACAATAATCTCTTGAATAAAAACTAAATTACATTAGTTTCTTGTACATACATTTTTTTTATTGTTTGCTTATTCCAGAGATCTGAAAGTTTTTTCATTTGAACCATTGGGCATTCACCACAGAACACAACCGTTTGTTTGATTGGGGTTTAACCTCATACTCAAGGGTATTTCACTTATATGACGATGGATTGTCTGCTTCACACTGTTCCTTGCTTAATTACGGTGGAAGCTTGGAGGAAACCTTGTAAAAACCACATTGTGGTTGTCATAGCCAGAGTGTGTGACTCACTGCAAGGACTCAAATGACCATATAAACCAATTACGTGATCAAACAGATGAGAACAGACTGACTGTGCTGTCAAACCAGCATCCTAGATGAAGAGAAACTCACCTGGTAAAGGTATGGTTCATGATTTGTGGGTACCCAGCTAGTATTGAGCCCTCATCAAAGTCCCAGGTATAATTTAACTCACTACCTGAGTAAGTGGACATCTCAAAGGTAAGTGTATTGTTAACTAGAGGAACTCCTATATAATGAATCTGTAAGAGGGACACCTTAGCTATGATGTACAGGTTCACAGGCTCTGATGTGGCATTACTGATGTAATTAGCGGCAACAACCGTTACCACCACACGTGTAGCACTGGAAAAAAACAAATGTACAGTCAAAAACACATCACCTAAATAAAAGATAATAATCAATTCAAATGTTGGGTTATTTTGATATCTTTGTCTGCTCATATAACCTTATATTCAATAGCATTTGCTGCTGGTCTGTAATAATGTCCATCCTGCAATTTTTGTGAAAAACTTTGATTACATATCCAAAGTTACATTAAATGAGATTCAGTAGACTAACATTTGACTGGGTGCATCATGATATCCAGTAATGGTCAGCATGTAGCAGGAAAGGCAGGAAAGGCTCAAACCATAAGCCAACAAACTACTTCATACATGTAGATAACAGAGAATAAACTACTACTCACTTTTTTCTTGCAAGGGTGTATGTATATTGTGTTTTATTGGTCTTAGTTTGTGGATACGTGGGAATATGTTGGTCCAGTTTCCAGATGTACCAGCCCACAAAGTTGTAGTCTCCATAATATTCCCGGGGGTAAGGATGTGCTGTGAACTCAACCGTCTCCCCAAGGGCAACCAGGGTGGAGTTCACCCGTAACTCGACACCTGTCAATCAGGTAAAAATCCTTTTACATTCAACTCTAACAAAACTGTGAGAGGTCCAATTAAGCAGTTAAATTATTCTTCATCAGTTTACTAGATTAAACTGAAACATGGAATTAAGTTATCTCTTCTCAGATATTTCAATACCTGTTGTTTATTATTAACACTAGAATGACGCAATGCTGTTAAAATAGAAGTGAAGTTCAGAAGAACAAAGCACTTATTTTGATTTCAGTTTAGAGTATCTTTACTCCTCTATTATAAGAATATCTTCCTATGAAACCAAGAAAAACTATCCTTCTTATTATAAATAAGTCACACGACTCGATTAATTCAAATGATTGGTGTTTAAGGGTATTTCACTTATATGATGGCAGTGTATTCCAACAATAATTGACACTAACACAACCAAGATGTGAAGCATTTCAATAATGTTGGAAAGTTACTTTTCCTCCTGTGCTAAGTAAATACAGTATTGCTACTCTTCAAACGAACTGCTCTAAGCCAGACACACAAAAAACTGAATCAATCATTCTGTTATTTATGTTTGCTTCAGTTGAAATTGTTTTTATTATCTAGTTTAATAAAACAGGAAAGATAAGAGTAATGCAGACTGGCTAGAATGTAAGCCAAAGCACAATTATACATAATTAAGATCTTATGAAAAAATATTTTCGGAGATTATTTAATTTTGAATAAAGTGGTGTATCATATGATGATAATAGTGCATTGAGGATTAAGTTATTGTCTTACCTTGTATTAGATATTGCACGTATACCCTCTCTATTATCTCAATAGATGTGACTTTATTCTTGGCCCTCACACTGACGGTGAAATTCCCCCGACTCAGATAATGGTGGGTAGCAGCAGGACCTGTTCATAGAACAACAGTATAGGATATGTTTGATTCGACTATAACACTATGATTGGGTTATTTCAGTAAGAGTCCCAAAATAACAAAAAAAACATTAATATTCACGTTCTAAAAGAATGTCACAAAAAACAGGAGGAGTCAAGGTGGGCCACCTAGTGGCAGGCATGTACTGATGGGGAATTGGGGCCTCACTTAGAGGGTTGTACGTTTGATTTCCTGATGGCACTCATCCTACAAAATCTTTTCAACAAATTTTAAATAAATATATATAACATGACACAAATACATCTCTTAATATTGTTGGTTTTCAAGCTATTTCTGTTTTTTGTTTTTGTTTTGTATGCTTGCTTGGAGTTTGTGTAGTTCAGATCAAACACTGTCAAATGAGCCAGAAAATGGATCAACATGGCCTGAACAAGTTGGTATTTTGAATGGGAGGAAAAGTTTGGTTCCTTCATTATTCACACAATTCTTGTCTTACTAATAAAACAGAACTGACAAAAAAAGGGCAAAGAAATACTGAAAGGGAATTGGGAAGGGTGGTGAGTAGACATGGGTATCTGACTTGAGGTTTATGTCTCGCAGAGAACTGTGCCGGAGAAGAGCCAATAGTAGACAGTGATAGCATGTTCTCACTCATTATGACCAGAGACTAAACAGTCTGCCGATAGCCAGGGAATCCACAATCAACACAATCACTATAGTTTTAGAGAAATTCCTATCATATAGATGCTGATACCTTATCCTTCAATAGTACCCGACACCTTGATCAGCCGTTTACCATATGGTGAAAGACAGGCTTAATACTCTATTTATATATAGAAACTGGGTCTTAAAGTTAGGCAATACCTTCTTTTTTCTAGTTTCTCACTGGTTAATAGCAGTGTTTGTTCAGCAGTACTTTGCTGAACAAACAGACAAAAAATATGTGACATTTTATTGTTATATTCTGTTGAGAATACGTTGGGTGATCGGTTGATTTATGGGTGGATAAAACGATCCACTTTTTTGGGGTGCTTCTTCACATGTAAACTCTTCTCCATTATTAAAATTTTTATTTGATCATTACTTTGCACAAAACAACAGATTAATTATGATTTTAGTCAGAATTTTCATCGACACATTTTCAGTCTATGATTACTAGACATTTTTGCTGGGAATATTCTCATGATTCTGTGTGTCGCCTCCTTTTATAAAGACTCAGTGAGCACTAGTCCCATGAAGGTTCGACTGTCCACCACACACCTTATAGCTAAATATCGCGTTGTTTAACTTGATGCCATACACACTATTAGATAAAGTTTTTGTACTTCTAGCTAATGGATATTATTCCTTGTGTCAGCTCTGCTGGCAAATAATCAGCGATATCTTCAATGCTAATTTATTTATAGAAGTATTAAAGTACACATACCATGGTCCACCAATTCTGTGTTGTCCCCAAACTTCCAATCAAAGGTAACGTTAGTGCCTTGTGTAATGGTAGCTTTAAATTGTGTATCATTTCCAAATCTGGTTTTATAATCATGTTGATCCAAGCGTAGCCCTTGAGGAGGAACCTGAACGTACAAAGCCTGAGGGGCAGAGGTCTTGTTGTTTAACGGGTTTCTCGCAGTCACCTGCACCTTGTATATGCCCACTGTGGATGGAAACAAAATATATTGTGATACATTGATTGATATTGGATGATCAGTTCAAAGCCTTCACTTACAGTACAGCCATGCTCTATGTATATATAGATATCCTAGATAGGATCATCATGGTCAAAGCCTTCACTTACAGTACAGCCATGCTCTATGTATATATATATATCCTAGATAGGATCATCATGGTCAAAGCCTTCACTTATAACCAGGCAGTATTGTATAGGACAGCATTCTCAGCAGAGACATTCTCTGAAAATTGCTATCCTGAAGTGCCACACTTAAGGCTATGTTATTTATGAGGGCCTGACAGCCAATAAGATGAAGAAAAACGCACCCCGCACTAGCAACAAAAACTGACCGTCTGGTTGATGTCAACCAGACAGTACAACAATGTTGCTCCTTAGCTCAAAGAGCAACAGGGCAATAAGTACATCCCTCTAACCACTCCCTCTTTATATGAGACAATGGAAAATTGGAAAACTTAATTTTCATCCACTGCTGATAATTAGTAGGTTGTTTAATAAAGGACAACATTATTCAAGTTCTTTAGTTGATTTTGTATAAGAAAGGACAACATTATTTAAGTTCTTTAGTTGATTTTGTCTAAGAAAGGACAACATTATTTAAGTTCTTCAGTTGATTTTGTATAAGGACAACATTATTTAAGTTCTTTAGTTGATTTTGTATCAGAAAGGACAACATTATTTAAGTTCTTTAGTTGATTTTGTATCAGAAAGGACAACATTATTAAAGTTATTTAGTTGATTTTGTATAAAGGACAACATTATTTAAGTTATTTAGTTGAGTTTGTATCAGAAAGGACAACATTATTTAAGTTATTTAGTTGATTTTGTATCAGAAAGGACAACATTATTTAAGTTATTTAGTTGATTTTGTATCAGAAAGGACAACATTATTTAAGTTCTTTAGTTTATTTTGTACAAGAAAGGACAACATTATTTAAGTTATTTAGTTGATTTTGTATAAGGACAACATTATTTAAGTTCTTTAGTTGATTTTGTATCAGAAAGGACAACATTATTAAAGTTCTTTAGTTTATTTTGTACAATAAAGGAAAACATTATTTAAGTTATTTAACTGATTTTGGCCAGCACTATATAATCTCACATGCAAGGGTGAATACTCAGTACACATTTATTTAGACTTTCATATATCTTCTGTCATGAAAACAGAAATGTTAATACCTGAGCAAAACAGGTATTTTTTTAATGGTATGAATGATGTCAACTTTACCTGCAGTGTATCGATGATTAACATCGCCAACTACTAAAGTTTGTAGATCCTTCATACCGCGAGCACTTTGTGAATGGCCATCCCCAAAATCAAACTCATAGGTTACATGTGAGCAGGTGAAACAACTGAAAAGAAGGAAAGAGTTCAATTAGATACCAACAGAAGGTTACTAGCATGCATATCATGGGCTCCACAGCGGACTCATACCTGTAGTCACTTCAGTTCAGGGATATCAGTTGTCCAACACCCTAAGCACTGAGTCGTGACAGGGGGCTTTTACAGGAAGCAAATCGACTACAGTACTTTCACTATCATTCAATTTGCCAAAAAAACATCGGTGACAACAAATACCTTTAATTTTCAACTTGTAATAAGTAAATGCTTAATGAGCCCATAAAGTACAACCTTAACAGATCAAATTTAAAATTTTCAACTCAAAATTTTATCTTTTTCTTTTTAAAATTGAATATTTTTGCCATGGAAATAGTGTTTGTTTGTTTGAGTTTTAATGTCATACTCAAGAATATTTCACTTATCCATGTATGACAATGGATTCTCCATTTCACACGGTTCCGTCCTTAGATATGATGAGAAACTGAGAGAGAACCTTGTAAAATCCACCCCAGTGTTTGCCAGAACCCCATCATGTGAGCCACTCATATACCTGATGGTCCACAGATAAACTCTAACCTATCAACCTCAGTGTTTGCCAGAACCATGTGAGCCACTCATACACCTGATG
>JAVFBX010225345.1:0-11123 GCA_034783855.1 Mopalia kennerleyi | reverse complement strand
CCCCCCCCCCCAGTCAAAGTGTTGAACCTCAATCAAACAAACATTTCTTAGGGGGACTGTTGATGTTATTAACAAACTGCTAAGGATCCACACGTTTGAATATTATTTCATGGCATAATTGTTTATCGACTTTTGTGTATAGTAGAGTCTAATTATTTCTTTGATGTGATCATTACAAGATGGCAACGATTACCTATTTTTACTAGGTAAAATTAAGGCGAATTAAGGCTCATGTCTTTGAGATATACCTGTCGTATTTTCTCACCTGTTGCCATCCTTATTAAACTTGGACATGGAATCAGCCCGCTGCGCTGATTGGTTTACCAGTTATTAGATAAACACCCATACAAAGCAAAACAGCCAATGAGCACATACACTGATTCACATGACAGCCACTAATATTAAATTAATTGTTTAAGGTCTTGCTGGACCGCTTGGGCTCAAATTGAACCAATTTTTTTTTATCGCTTGGATTAAAAGTTAAGTATTCAAACTATATGTTGGTGAATAAAATCATTCGAAATTCTAATTACAACAGTTAAATTGGAGCCTATAATTTATTTTACCCATGTTCATATAAGTCGCAAAACTTTAATGCCTATTTCTGGCACTTCAATTTTAAGCAGACCCTTCATTTTCCAAGGCGTATTTCTAGAAAACTATTCATGTTAGAAACTTCAAATTCGTACAATTGTAAAGAGCACAATGCGATCTAGTAAACGGTGCCTCAGTTTTTAATAAGTTTTTGAATATTTTCTGAAATTTCCAAAAAACGAGGCACAGTTTACTAGTTCAAGAACTATTCCAACTAATATATTGAGTGTGATCGGTATTGTATTTCGAAAAATAAACCCTGAAAAATGACGTCTGTTTTTTTTGTATTGACATTTACTAATTCTAAAATATTTTTAGAAATAATAATTTGATTTTCACCACATGCACATATATTTAATCCTAAATATTCAAGCTTTCCAAAAATATATACATATATATGGTACAGATTTATATTCATCTGCATAAGATCCTTAATACAACGAGTGTTCTGAAAATTGACCAAGGGGTCCAGCAAGACCGTAAAATCATTTAATAAATAAGTATTTAAAAATTCACAATCTCTGTCGTCATATCATCTAAGAGTAACTAGTGGTAGACCGATGACTCATGGTTTCTTATAGTATATTACATCATTTCTTCTTAGCAACTGTATTTACTTCAGAACATGGGATACGGGTCATTAACATGCTATCCATATCCATGCTAAACATGCTAGGCACAGGATTCATTTAAGGTGAACAACCGTGAATAAAAAAGTGTAAAGAATGTGCATAATTGTTTTAACTGATTTAAAATCAAGAATGTATTCTTTGTCTTACTACTAAGAGCCCAGGATTGGTAAACACTAAACAGCATAAAAACATAACACTTTAAAAGATGGTAACAATTTAAAAAACATGTTCATTATATGCAAGGTTGTGTCTATGGACGCATGCTATGATTGTATTTACTTTAAAATCACCTGAAAATACATCAGTTTTTTTTAAATTGATTAACACAAAAATGACAAAAATTATGTATACGCCATGCATTAAATGACAGTATGGAAAATCTATCTGATTGCTTAGATTGATGGAACGGATCCGGAGATGGTGTATGATTTACACCTGCTGTTTTTTAAGAACGTTGTCATCTAGACTCTTTCAATACTTTTATAGGCGTGTTTGAGGGGCCGAAGTTTTTCCACGGACGTGAACATTTCTGTCACTTGGTGGCCTTCATCTGCCAGACAAGCTGCATGGCGTCCATGTGGAACATTGGTGCTATCGCTGTTAACAGGTAGAGTTTGTCTAGCTAAGGCTACCTGAGCGTATCCTTCTGTTCATGGAAGGAAATCATTAAGAACTCATCCGGTGAACTTTACACAATTCAATTCTCAAGAAACTCAATCCAGTCCAGATTTTGTATCCCTACAAAAGTTTGAAAATTGGAGCCCGAAAAATGGCTTCAATCCAGACTGGATACAAAGAAAATTGATTGTGTTCAAAGATCGCACAAGGAAGGCGCGAGGCTTACAGGAATATCAATATTTGCCGAGAAATATAAGGGCAATGCGCCGGACGAGATCTTAAACTGTTTCTTCCATGAAGAGATAGTATGTGCCCATAGTTGTATAGTTTGTACGGTAGATTGACCACGGTGAACAGACACCACACCTGTATTACACGGTTAGGCAAACATTCATATGTTTATCAAGAATTTTTCTGTAATTTAATTAGAGGGTTTCCCTTTGTCGGTTTACTCATTTTAAGCCCTGGTGAAAGTTGTTCTACTATTTAATGTGTTTGACGTTCCACTCACAGCTCAAAGATCAAAGGGACGTGAAACAATTTACATCTTTGACAATTTTCACGAGTTTTGTTTCATTTTAGATACATATGTCTGTGCAAGAACCATCTCTATGAACGTGTCTATTCCTGGACAAAAACAGTCTTCATCTGCATGGGATTGTGGGTGTGGGCGGCCATTATGGAGAGTCCAAATTTCATCGGCTACCCATGGGGAGGCCATACATTTGATATGAAGACGATGGCGTGTAGCTACGACAGGGTCAACGCCTACTTCTATACTGTCTTCTTCTGTGGTTTCGCAATTGGGGTCCCACTGGTTGTGGTGTTCATATGCTACCTTAAAATCTTCATGTTCGTCCGCGCATCCAAGAAGCGGCTGGGTAAATTTGCTGAAGAAGAAAAGGGTCCAAAAAGCAAAGACTCGAAATCTACCTACATGGACACGGTAATGAACGCCAGGAAACAAGAGGAAATCAAGTTAGCCAAGACCCTGTTCATTGTGTTCGTGGCATTCCTGTGCTGCTGGGGACCTTACGCCTTCTTGGTCCTCTGTGATCCTCATGACCATGGTCCCAAGGTCCTCTATGTGGTTGTCATCGAGTTGGGTCACATCAACAGCTCGCTTAACAGTCTCCTCTACGCTGCCACCAACAAACGTTTCAGGGATGGCTATAAGCAGTTCCTCAGCCTCTGTCTGCCTATTAATACGACCAAAGAGGGGTCATTCCTGACCTCCAGTATGGGAGTACCTCATTTGAAAGGATTGCCAACACCCACTGTCAGCGTTGACAAACTCACCGATGTGTCCATCATCACTCCGGAATGAAGCGCGTTGACTGAAACTGCAACGAGGAAACGGTTTTGTTGATTGAACTCACAAACTTAAGGAAAGTTGTTTTAAGGCTTGGCGACTGTGAACTAGCGTATTTGAACTTCAGGGTCTGCAGAATTTGTTTTTCCGGGGCAGTTATTATAGAACAGCTACCAGACGTTGACTTAGGCAACATACCTATATATGGTTTATTAATGTTATACAATTTCATGTCGGTTCTGTAAATGTCATCTTAATATGGCTGGAAAAGTCCGTCAAACACAGTGCAATAAATCTTGCGAGAAACTATGAGAACAAAGTGGTTTAGTCGAAATTTGGTGAAACAAACTAGTCACTCACTAATTTCTAGCGCATGGAAAGTTTATTTGATTTTTTCTAGGTGTTGATAGAACTGGCTTTTGATTAAAAGAGAGTTTCATTCGAAACAGATTTGCACGGTAGTAGTAAACCGCAGTATAGTTATACATAGCAATAATCAGTAAAACGTCTATATTTTTTCTCTGTTTAGCAGATTTTATTAATCACCTAAATACCTCAATAACGATTGACATTTATATTCTTTGAATTTGTAAATAAATGTGTAGATGTCTGAATTGTTGTACGAGATGCAGAACCTGATGTAGTCAAAGAAAGTGTTGGGCCTCAACCTGTTGGTTGGCTGAGGGGAACAGGTGGCTGGGGGTCAGTAACACACTCCTGAAAGTGGCTGGGGGTCAGTAACACACTCCTGAAAGTGGCTGGGGGTCAGTAACACACTCCTGAAAGTGATCATTACAATTTAATACCACTTCGATCAACTGGCCCTTGTACACTGGAGAGTACCACGTGCATAAGACTGCACATGTCTTCTGGCTCAATACGCGAGTTCAAACCCAAACCATTGAAAAATTGAAACGCATTGACAAGTTTAATCCACTGATGTGTTTTCGGAATGACATTTTTCTGTCAGTTTCACCAACGGACGTTTTATCATTTCCAATAATGAAAACTAACTTTGTTGTCACGGTTGTTATGTGTTTAAATAAAGCTAAAAGAGGTTTACCATCATCTGCAGTTTAATATAGCTTTAATGGCATGTTTTGTAATTTCCATATGCTAGTAAGACAAGGTTGAGACGTTTTTAGCTCTGCCAACATGCCAATTTAATCATCCTTTTCAATAAAGAAGAATAGTAAACTAAACTTTCAGATTTATGTTTTACAAACTATGGTTGCAAATCAAGTAGGACAACATCATGGACAGTGTAACACAATGGGTGTTTCTTCTGAAATGTAGGTGGTTTCATCCGTTCGAAAAAAACAAATCAGAATAGAGTTTGAAAAAGAATAAAGATAAGTCTTGATAAACCACTTTGACAACCAACTAGCTAAGAGGGTAAATTTAAAACAGAAATGAATTGCAAGATATAGATTACTTTTTGCTATGAAACAAGGCATGTATTAATAATGGTAGGTTTGAGTGGCATTTCTCTTAAACTATGACGACTGGTGTCCAAGCACAGTGCAGCCCAAAGCTATTTTTTGTTTTATACAAATCCTTGCTTTTATTTGTCTTTACCACTCAGTTCTAGTATTTGGAATAATTGTATTGTAATTCATAGGAAAGATATTTTTATTCATAAAAGCGAATAAGTTTTACAGTAGGCCTACAGCTAATGAATGTCTTTATAAGGGGGATAACTGTACATGAAATATTAGAATTATGTATAACTTACCTCCCCTGAAGCAGCGAGATATGCTGAACAGGCCTTCTTAAATAGAGCTCAAATCAATCGCTCTATCGTCAAGACTTTGATCCTAATGAAATGAGGGACATTTAGCTTGACAATTAACGTGTGTGTATTTATACGATGACGTCATTCTCCAAAGTCAGTTGATGTTAAATGTGTGAGGATTCCCTTCCCAGCCGGGAAACAGTACAACAACATCAACAGGAATTTCTTCATTCCGCTTCCATCTGCAGGTAAACACTCAGAACCCAGGCTTGGATAAGCATTAGGTTAAAGTTGAATTTAATGAATCACTGTAATTAGAATTGTAAAAAATAATCTCAGATCGTAGGACTATATTCCAGGGGTATGGCAAGCCGTGTTATCACTTCTGTCTTTATTCTACATGTTGAATTCTTTTTCACATATGTGAATTTTGTTCCACATATGTTAAATAAATGACTTTGTTTTAGATATGTGAAAAAAGAATTCAACATATGTGAAAAAGAATTTCACATATGAAAAATTAATAATTAATTTTACAAATATATGTTAAATAGAATTTCACTTATGTGGAAAAGCATTCTACATATGTAACATAAACCTTAATTCAACATATGTGGAAATTTCTTTCACTGATGTAAAATAAAAATGTGGAACTATTTTGTAGATATGTGAAATAAAAGCATCCAAGACCTCATTTACAGGCTTCGCCCTCACAGCGTGCATTATAAACGGCAATTAATTTTCTCAAAAAAGTACAATCTGATCAGAAGCACATCCACCCTATGCGTTTCGCAAAGCATTTGTTATTTTCTAAAGACGAAAAAATCATGGAACCTACATTTGTTTTATAGGTCTACAGTTGCGACCGATTCTGTAGTGAGCCTTACTACGTCTGATTCGTCGGGAAAATAAAATGCTGTAGACTACAATAAAAATACTGAATAAGAATAAACCCGTCGCCCGATATAATATTCACTCTTTATTTGTTATCGTAATCAGCATCTGTTATAATAGAATGTATGGGTTTGTGCTTCAGCCGTTGTTGGCTGTAGTTATATGCGACTGTTCGACCGTTGGCAGTATGGGCTCAATGACCTAGGTCATTGTCTGCCTTTTGCTTTGTTTTTGTTGTAATCTCGACGTCAAGGAGCCCATTTCCTGATAAACTCTCTCGACTTGGGAGTGTGCCCTGCTGAGGCTCAACTTGCATAGCATAGGGAATATATTCCTATCATCTTTACATCGTCACGAAAGTCTACACAAGACGATAGGAACACAAACGAAAGTTGGATACTGTCCCTTGATGTGGGGAGAAATCATTTCTCATTTTTTTTTTATAAGTGGAACTCTTTAGTAAAATAAAAGTTTATTTTACATCAATGAAATTCTTTTTCACATATGTGAAATAGTAAGATTTTTGTATTTTATTTAACTTATGTAAAAAAGAATTTCACTTATGTTGAAAAGAATTTTACATATGTTGAAAATAATTCTACATATGTAGAATAAATTTTTATTTGACATATGTGAAATTGTTTTTCACATAAGTGAAAATCTTTTCTACACAAGTAAAAAAGAATTTCACATATGTACAAAGGAATTGTACATAAGTAAAATAAAAGCAAAACTAATTCGAGATATGTAGAATAATGGTAGAAGTGATAAAACGGCTTGCCATAGCGGGGACCGCATACATAAACTGAGTGACATACAAAATGTTATTATTATGTTTGATAGTTGGTTGCCACCATAATAAAATGTGGCATATTACAACACATGTCGTGACATTTACATTTTTGACCAAACCTCTCCTCTACGAGGAGGTGAGAATGTAAATGACAGTTTACATTAACATTGGCACCTCCTCGTAGAGGAGAGGTTTGGTCAAAAATACAAATGTCACGATTGGTGTTGTTACATGCGGCCTTTTTTCAGGTGGCAAAAAGCAAATTTAACTTGTCTGATATTATCAAATATGAATCCTAATGTTTGTTGTGTTACTCAGTTGTTGTATGTGCCCCATTCCGCCGAGACAAACACACACTTTAATGTTGAATAAGACAGGCAAACATTTTAATAGGCAACAAGACAGATAA
Organism: Mopalia kennerleyi; assembly: GCA_034783855.1. Classification (NCBI taxonomy): domain Eukaryota; kingdom Metazoa; phylum Mollusca; class Polyplacophora; order Chitonida; family Mopaliidae; genus Mopalia; species Mopalia kennerleyi. The sequence goes on along the minus strand of JAVFBX010225345.1, from coordinate 4,136 downwards.
ACACTGAACTGACCTCATTGTTTTACCAAAAGCTCCTTGCTTGTAATCAAACGTGAAAAGATACCACTATGAACTCTCAAGGGTCCGAATGGAAGACCTGGGAAATTACCTGGAGTTTTCTTAGGCGGAAAGTTGATCTGAAGTGGTTTTGTGTTAAAGGACACATTTGTTGTATAATAATGTAAGCAATGAGTTTAATGAGATTTATATTATTGAAGAGTCTTTGTCAATACATTTCTAGCCATTCGTATTTTCAAATGACTAAGTTAAATTTTAAATAGGAGTTTATGAATAAGTGTGTTTGGTGTGCGGGTTGTTTTGTCAGTTATAAACACTCAAGGGGAAGGGAATAAGGGACAGTTAACGTCACGGCTCACGAGAGAGACCTGTTGACGGCTGGGTCTCAATCACCGCACGCCGGAGATATTCCAAGCAGCGACCTTCCTCGAAATCGGGAATTGTCCAGTATTGTTATTCAAAGCGACGTGTGCTTTGGGGGTGGCTGTGAAAGCATGCTGACTTGTGGTGAGTTGACGGGGAGCTGAATAAGACGGTATTCACACAGTGACCTTGTAGGCCTGGGTAAGATTGCGGCTGTGTGAAATTCTGAATAATAATGAGAAGTGATGATAACAGGTGCGTGGAAGTGCCTGCCTCTATAACAGTATAAGTGTGAGGGGCCAATAACTCTTCTCTGTCTTAGAAAAGCCAGGGATTTTTACATTGATATATATTTTAACGATCTTTGTGGCTTTACGTGTCACTCTGTAACCTACCAGCGCGTGTCCTCTCCATTAAACAAATGTGTTACCAAATGTGTTACTAAAGTGGATATAATCTAACACTAAGCTTGCTACCTCTCTTTTGATTTTGACACGAATTAAAGTGATTACAGAAAGTTTTTTTAATTCTTTAATCGGAGTTTTGAAATGCTGTTGCCACTGATCTTTTGAACACACTTTCATAGCATGTTGTAATGCGGAATAATGCTTTTAAACAAAAAGCGGTCGTTGTGATAATTCAGTCTAACGTATAATGATTTCCCTTTCTGGGAATTGATACCTCGTGACATCTCACCCTCAATAGGGTTGGTGTTTATTCACTTTCGCTGTCGAAAAGTCATTTGTATTCCTTATTACGAGTATGTTGGTGGTTTAGTTTGAAAACATATTTTTGTTTTTAAAATCTAAGTTCTCGTGAAGAGAAGTAAGTCAAAGTTAACCTATAGGCCTACACACTTTCAAGCTGATTGAAAAATTGCTCTTACATATTTTGACCAATTTCCACTAATAGCCATCGACGAGGCGCCCCACATGTATTATGTATCATGTATGGTTGACTTTTTATGACGCATTTGTTGTAAATATGTGACTGAAACATATCTATATTAAAATGTTTGGCATCAGGTTGATAACATTTTATTCAGTATTTACTTAGTTTTTGTTTTGTACTTTTTAAATTTTGGAGAACTTGGGTTATATTTTTCTAGAAATATATAAATAGAGTGGCTTCCTTTCCCCAGTTGCGGCGTGAAGCTGTTTACAGCTTCAGAAGCCGGTCTATTATAACTTATTAAACGCCATTCCCATTGGAGGTGTTCATGTCTCCAAGTTAGTTCAATACTGGAATAACCTGCTGTACCTGTAACTATATCATGTATAAATCAACTGGTTCAAAAACCACAGCAGAAAGAATTATTATTATTATTAGTAAAAATAAAGCATGTCATAAAATGTCTACCATAGGTTCTACTTACAGACCCAAAATTTGAGTCGTTCCCGATGGAAACAAGATGTGTTACAAAAAGAGAGAGAGAGAGAGAGAGCAGTTCTCTGGCCACTTTGGTTGGATGTAGGCCCCTATAGCTTTAATACGACTTTATTTTTTTTCTTCCCCTCAAACTTATATTTGTCTCTCTGTTTCAACTTCAAAAAGCCAATATTCAAACAGTCAGGTACGGTATATTAGATAGAAATAAATAGTTTTAACGGAAAATAATTATAACATATAAAAAGTACTTTACATATTTTCAAGACATTATGATGATGGACTGATCGGACATTTTCTGGCTTTGATGAAAACTATGTGCATGAAAGAAGTGGGTTCATCTCATTTTCACATCTATGCATAGTAAGTTAATTTTAATTTAACATGTAACAATCTTACATTTACCATAAAATAAATCCTGTCGGTTTATTCATTTATTTATCAAGGCAAAGTCTGTTTTATTAAAAAATAGAAAACAAAAAAAAACACGACACACGCGCGCCCTTTTAATAATTTTATCTTCAATAATAGGCTACCTTCTGAAGGTCCTATAGATGTCCTACAGTATTATGTTATATACCCACCGTAACTTACCCCTGCATTAAGCTTGTTATTTATCTCATTTTTACAAACTGTTTGTTAAAATATTTTTTTTAAACAAAACATAGATAGTCTTTCACTCTATCTATCTATATATATATATAAATAGAAAATAAATATATTATATATATATATATAGATATAAATTTTGTTTGTTTGTGTGTCGTGGAGGCAAACATAATTTTCTTTGTATACGTTAAAACGTATATATATGTCGTCTTGTAAATTAAATAAAATTAATAGAGAATCAGTAAAATATGCAGATTAAAGCAGAAACAGGTTTAATATAAACGGTAACACCTTCACCCCAATAGTCTGGATTTATTTGAAAATATTCGTCGCGTGTTGCATTTTATAGGTAAAACTGACAGATTTTAAATTTTGAAGGCCAAGCTGTTCTTCTGCTATACGCGTGAGAGTTTGTGATTGACAGTTAGGGTCGTTTCATCGATGGTACTCTCGTTATTATTCTTTAATGTTAAGTGTCAGGTACATAGGTATATTATTATCGGGTATTTAACACTTTCTTTTATCTCCGGGAGACTTGAAGGAACACCTGTACTCGCCACAACACACCATTCCAGCGAACTCATTCTGTTGACGCGCGCCAATTGTTAAGATCGCACACAAAAGAAATGCTAATGTAGTGAACGACAGGTTGATTTTCTTGACACCCTAAGATTTTCCGCATATTTCACTTGAAGTGTGTCTATTGTGTTTATCTGAATGGCGATGTGATCAGTAAAGAGGTGACCCGAGGAGAAAAGCACACGCCAGTGTATTCATCACATCGACAGCTTTCTCTCGCCCTCTCCTAATATCCTCAATCGATACTCTGCCTGACATCTGAGCTCAACACTGATCAATTGCCACCTAGTACACATCACTTATGGGTTATCTATTTGAGCAGATAGTAAAGCGATCAGCACTTTTATACTTCAAATATTGGTATGTGGTTAATCTCTTATAGGTGTCGGTTATTGAATAGAAAATGTAGCGTTTTGATTGGCACACATAGAAAAAACGGACAAGGATGGAAATCTCATTTGAATAGTTATAAAGCCTCTATAAAATGTAGCCTACATACTTTAAAAGCTTGTGATATAAGAATTACAATTACCTTTCAAATCTAAATCGCGTCTATAAGGTCCGCTGCCTGACATTTACCCGATTACATTTAATGAAATGAAGGTTAATCCTATAAGATGGGTAATATCGTCAACCCGAAAACAAACCATAATACGGTGTTTGGGTTTACAGTAAAATGCTTGTTAGACACCCATCTCTTCAAGTTATTCTAATTAACAATGCATAATACGGTGTTTAGGTTAACCGTAAAATATACATGTTCGACATCCATCACTTCAAGTTATTCTTATTAAAAGTGATAGAGCATTGTGTTTCTCTGTCATTGTACTAAGTTACATATGTAGCCCTACTTTATAATATACTCAATTAATAGTCATTATTTATTGCTGTTGTTTTGGTGCACATCATTCAATAGAATGGAGCCGACACTCAAACAAACACACAACAATAAATGAAGGGAAAATATCTTGCTTTTTAAGTGTTGGTTGTTTTCGAAGAGTGTATATACACTGAAAAAAATATTCCTTAACATGTTAAGGAATATTTTTTACAGTGTAGAGGATATAACACAGTGAAGTTTGAATACCATAAATATTGCTCGAGTGAGTGGCTAAAGAGATAACGAAGCGTCTGGACTGAGTGGCTAAAGAGATAACGAAGCGTCTCGAGTGAGTGGCTAA
>JAVFBX010225334.1:0-11123 GCA_034783855.1 Mopalia kennerleyi | reverse complement strand
AATAAGGTTATTGGAGTTATGACTACAGCTTGGTTGACTAGGTATGACATGAACCGATCATAGAATCGGACTAGCATTTGTTTGTTGTTTGATTGGGGTTTAGCGCCGTACTCTCGGATTGTCCATTTCACACTGCTCCTTGCTTAATTACAATGGAAAACCCCAGAAGAAACCATATTAAAAACCATCACTACGGTCGCCGGAACCATATCGAGTGACTCACTCGTATACCTGGTGGTCGACAGACGGACATTGATGTAGGATTAGTAACGCTAACCACTAAGCCACGTCCCCGAATGGGGCTAGGAATAAGGGAGAATGCATATAGTATGACTTGGTTACAAATATAATATGACAGTACACTGGCGAGACAGGACGATATATCTAACGAACAAACAGATAACAATGACAATCATACATACTGATTATAACGACAAACCTAATCTTCAGAATGACAATAAATGGTGACAAAATTACAACACACTCAGTCACGTCAAACATAATGACTAGATTGACAATTGTACTTACTAGACTGACAGACGTACTGACTAGATTGACAAACATCGACAAGAAAATAGAATGATAAACTGCATTGACAAAAACATGACTGAAATGACAAAGTAAGTGAGGTTACACATTGACTGACGCAGTGACAGGTGAGTATCAGTACCTAGACTGATAAATATGCGGTCTACAGTAGTAGAGAGTCTATAATGGAAACATAATACGAACATGTCGAACACGACATTGTCAATTTTGAAAACTATGAATTGTTTTGTAGCAGCATGAGCGCAGTCTTACAATCTGTCATACCTGACTATACTCCGGAAGGAGAGTCCTCAAGCTATTAACTTTCTGTAACAAGTTATCATTTTGTTGAGACATAACACATACACCATAGCTTATCCATCTAAGATTTGATTTGACTCGAACAGTGCCCACAGCAATCATTTGGATCTGGAGTATGTTTAATTGAATTTTCAACATTGTAAAACATACTCTGGTCACCTACCAGGCGTACAGAATCAGGAATTCCTTTATATTCTTAGACAGATTTGTGTCGATCTTTTGAATTATTACAGGCGTATTGAGCAGCCAGCTCGTATGATGCATTAATTGGCCACATGGTTTGCAGAGATTTGCAATAAACATAAGATCATATAGCACTTACGCTTTAACCAACGGACAGACTGTTCAACCCAGTCTGAAATATCCTTACATCCGTATCCAAAAGAAACGTTCTCTTGTTATTTACAACGAACTGACTCTCTCAGAGTGACCCACGTCAATGTGCATGCCTATCACAACTGTAGGACCACTAGACCTTGGTAGCACTATCTGTTTACAGACAAACCAGTGTAGTTCTTTTCGTATGCAAAGTAAACTATACTTACAAAAATAACTTTGGATTTATCGATACAGTACCCTATTGTGAAATAAATATAGGCAGACGGCCATTCTGTTCCATGTCTGATGAGTCTTTTCAAATTCCATGTTTCCATATCGTGTCATATGCCTTTTCAAGATCAAGAAATACGGGCACAACGAGTTAACTTTGAATCAAACCATTTGTATGAATGTTTCGGAACGGACCAGGTGATCCAACTTTGACAGGCCTCGTCTGAAATAGCATTAAATATTTTGTGAATAGGTTTTGGTCCTCAAGGACCCACACAAGACGGTCATTCATTAGCCGCTCCATAGTCTTTCAGACATAGTTAGGGGCTTTGTGGCGGTAACTGTATTGATCAGTGTAATCTTTTGCCAGTTTGGGGATAATAATGCTCCAGGATTGAGATAATTACCTGAAGTCCATATGTTATTATGTAGTTCCAAGAGAAGCTGAAGGTGGAAGACACAAATAATATTCAGCATCAGGGCCACTTGTAGAGTGATTGGCCCTATCGAGTGTAGATTTAAACACCTCCAGGACTTCTCTGTAAAATTGTCAGCAAGTCCATTGACAATATCGGATGAAGAGGTCAGCAAGCCATTGCCTTCCTTCATATGCTGTACCTTAAGTTATTTGTTTCTACCATTACATCTCTGACTTATGTTCCTAATCTTACGCATTGGTGTTTTAGCTGTGATGTCGGGCCAACACCCGTGTGTCTATTTTCCTCTTCAACACAACAAAGTGAAAGAAGATCACGTAAAGGTGCAGCGTCCAGAACAGAATATTTGATGACCTGTCTAACAAGCGAGGCACGCTTACTACTGCAGGTGGTTGAAGTTCCGGTCAAGAACTCTAGCTTATCTGTTTCATACCACCAGCTGAAGTGACCTGGCCTACATATTTAACACGGTTTAAGTTATTGACTGAGTGACAGTTTGTATTTACTTTCCCTCATTATGTTAAAAATCATTTCAAGGCGATGCAGCTGGGCTTCGAACATTTCACATCGTCGATGTAAACAACACAGTTGCGTAATAATACTCTTTTGCTTATCTGACTGTAATAATTATATTTGGTGAAATCACTATTACCTGAAATAAAATCGAAGAGATCCACAATTCAAAGTAATGCAGGGCAGTCTTGTGTCGATCAACCCTTAAGCTGTTGTTATACACTGGTAAAGACCCAATGTTCGTATACGTTAAGGCAACACATTTGAGAAACTCCACTAAAACAGTGTTGGTGTGGGTGATTCCCTACCTTGTGCAGCATTGCCGGGGGGGTTAGCCTATGTCTTTATTAGGAAGGAACATTGTCTATGAGCCATCGTTAGACCAAGGCAAAGTTTAATCTATAACAGGTGCTAGCTGTGAGGTTGATCTGGTTTATTTCAATTTTACCGATGTCATCTTCAGCTTCATAATATGTGCACCCTTCTGTTAAAACTGGCTGTACTTTAATTAGAATACTCTTTGGTTTTAAGTTTGATTCGTGGTCATAGTTAACTACATGTCAGTCAGTTACCAGGTAAGGAGCTATAGCAAAGAGAGGAGCTGATGTCCTTCTAGACGTTCAATTTTGTTCATTTTGTACAGTTTTCGCCAGCGCGACAAAATATCAAGCCTTTCAGTTCTTTCTCAAGTGTTGAGAAACAGGTAAATGTCAGGCGCCCGTGACCAGGTGAATCGTGTAAATGTGGGTTATCACCCTCGATCTAAACAGCTCAAAGGTGACGATAATAATGCCTAACAATCCTGGTACCTCGAGGCTATTTAAATATACTGTAAGGAACTACAAGAAAAGACAAGGCTAGTAATCTACTTGAAATTTTTCGTTAAAAACAGTTATAAATAAATCAACAAAGATTTAACATTGTTAACCTTATATTTAAAAAGTTCCAGAATAAATGGGAATGAGATGAGGGTCACACAATTTAAGTCAAATTGCTCTAGGCTTTTTCGTCTAATTATTTTCAACAGATTTCAGCCTCTAGTTTTAACACGAAAAATACACACATGTTTAAGGTTTGTTATTTCACCGAATACTCCTTTTTCAGATAAATGTAGCAAGGAAGATTACCTAATACGATTTAATATGCCTCGGGACAACATTCTCCCCAGTAAATTATCTATAATTACATGGCGAACTTGTTTTTATTCTCTTCCTTTCGTCGTGATCAATCCAAGTGTATTTAACTTTCTTAACAATGGAAATGAAACTGATCTGTCAGTGTGTTGACAAAAATTGGGCTACATATATAATCTGAAATCAATACGTGGACACCTGACATGTTCTGCGGAGGGGAGATTTATATTATTATACAACGTGAGCTGCTTTACAAACACTGTGTATAAAACTATATCAGCCTTCAAAGGCCACATGCACTCTCGCATCAATAGGAGATCTTCCGCCATAGCCAACTATTGTTACGTTAATGTTTATGTGATCTGTATGTCCAGTGTATTAAAGAAAAATGTTGGGTGTTCCTGTGAAAGGGCATGAAACATTTATTGATTGTTTTTTTCACTTCATTATAAGATAGATGTAACCAAATTCTCTCATTGTTTGCGCTTCCATCAAATGATTGAAAAACTCGACGATAGCCACATGGCAATGTTAGGATAATTGAGAAAACACTTGTTTACAAAAAACAGCTCCTACTGAAAGGAATCTTCGTCCGGCAATTTGCTGCCGTCACATGTGGTAGATTTAGCCACGGGTTGGGGGAGAAACAGTCCATCGACCAAAACATAAATGAAATTGTTAGGAGAAAAAAGCAAAAAGCTGCGATGGGATTTGTATGTTGACACAGAATGGAGCTGAGCGCCTAAATCATAGAACTTCAGAAGAATTGGTTGTAAGAGGATTATAGTGTTTGTCATCTCTCCTCTCCTCATCCATTTGAAACTTATTGACATACCGAATGGAACTAAAAGTCTGAAGTAATAAGAGGCTTTTGGATTACGTTTAATTTCTCAGAGGGTTTATTATTGCGAATGGATAGCTTCATGTTATGGATACGATTACATGGGTAAACGTTAAAACAATATATTCACAAGAGATTAGTTCGGTTATTTTAACAAATACACTTAGTTTGGGTACTGCCTAGCCGTCCATGCAGGTCCTGACAAGTATGGTACAACTTTTTGTACATTTGTATTTGTTCTTTATCAAACTAACTCCGTGTACCTGTGCTATTATTTACAATGTTTCACACCTTACTCCCGATAACTTCCAACTCTATACAAGTTTGTTAATAGCAATACCATTGAATTTGAGTATTGCCTAATTCTCAGTGGCTTAGATTCGTTATGTAGTCATACCGTAAACTGCGAGGATCGATATGTAGTGGTAGAGACCTTGATGAATCAGCGGAAATTTGTGTCCTGATGGCCCTGGAAAGATTCTACGATCAGAAACATTTACAGGGAGACAAAGATCCGCTAATCAAAATGGTTAAAACACCAGTTAAGAAATCCAAGAATACTGGTTTGTTGGTCAAATACAATACACTTTATACACGATAACTTTGAGTAAAAGACATTGGAAAGTTTCTGGTCCAGGGTATTTATAACAGGTCCGTCCTCGTTTAACTATCCAATACATTGAGTAGACCATAGCCAAAATGGGTTTCGCATAAGTCAGTGGAAATAAAAAAATAAATGAAAATTGGCATCAATATCGACATTTCTACATCCGGTGGATATACCGATGTGATCATTTCATTATAGTATTGACGGTAGCTGTATGTCGCTTTTTGCACGGCTTGGAAACCTTTTTTTTACAAGAACGGGTTCAATGCAAAAAATCGTCGCTGATCAGTTTGTTGGTCTTACAGGTGATGGCTTTATCCTAAAGCGGATTGAGGAGCAACCGTCCATCAGCAAAAGCCGAACTGGCAATAATAAGAAAAATTACTGAAAATCGATCGACACAGATCGTATCTGCCCAAATGATAGTAACACAGAAAAGTTATTTTTAAGCATACTGTTTGCTTTTTGGAGTCATTTTTCAGCCCCCTCCCCCGCCTCCTCCCTTTCCCCAACCTTACTACTAGCAGTTTAACGCCTCTATTTACAAGAGCCGAAAGGTAACGTAAAGTTTCTCTGATAACAACTGTCGGTGCAATACGGTTACTCGAGCGAATGGATTTTTGCAAGGAATGAATGCTATTTGTCCTGAATTAATTTCTGTCCCTACAAGAAGTCTGTGCAGATCAGGTTGTTGGCTAAACCGGTGGTAGATTAGGCAAGACTTTTTGGAGTAACATTCCAATAGCACAGTAATAAACCCACTAGCACGAAGGGAAATGAAAAAACTGATTGAGAAGAACTCTGTTTGCACAGTTTTAATCTAAAGATTGAACTGCAGAAGAGTTTGTATTGATTTAATGTGAATGTTTGTCCTTCCTCATTTCTTCTCAAGTGTATACTGATTTACCTCAGAAACAGGACGGATAAAATCTGAACGGTTATTGTATTTTAGTTTAATTCTCTCCTTAGTTGTTTTATAAGGGTAATGTCCACCCTTGCAAAAGATTTGCACCAATACATGAATGAGACTATTAAGCTAAAGGTTCGGACTATATCTTGTATATGGTGGATTTAGTATTTAACTTTGTTACTACCTTGTACTTGAAATGTACGTGAAATACCAATATTAATCACAGAAATTGTCCAATTGTCAATGATTTTAATATCTTTACTCACTTTAACAGTTTAACATTAAAATGTCTGATGAACAATTAAAGATATCACGAAGGTCGCTCAACGTAAAAACGATGTTAGCCCACAACAGAAAAGAGGTTAAATGTGTGTTGATTTTTATGCAGGCAAATCAGATTGGAGCTGACGTATAGATTGACATGTAATAATAGACGAATAAATAAATCTTATACACTGGGAATATAGATCGATTAAAACCATAATTGTGAGGCGATTAATGTAGTTATCTGGTTATCACGACAGATAAATACAGTCATAATAAAGCACAAAGCTGTATCACTATACTCTAAGTGCCACGTGATTTAAACGTATTCTTTTTTATTATAGTTCATATTTTACAAAAAAAATCCTGATTTGAGTTTGACGGCGGGAAAAATGACTACCATTAGAAGGGTAATCTCAATCGAACACTGTTCTGTGTTTGGCCATAATAAAAAAACACTAATACGGTATAAAAGGATCTCACAAAACAAATAAACAAAAAGCGATCTTTATCATGTACATTTTAAACAATGGAAACTAAACTGACCTGTTAATATGTGGTAAGTGAAAGATGCTACAATTACAATATCTGATCTGAAGAACCGTCTGCTCTAACGGTAACTAGTGTTATATCATTATATAGCTTGACGTAATCACTGCTGTGTTTCAGAAAATATGCAGATATCATTGTCTATTGGATTCTATATCCAACTATTGACTTTTATCTGGTCTGTACGGAAGCCCGCTAGTGCCAAGTCAGTCATGTTTGTTTTCATACCTATGCCGTATCTACGTCACAGCTAACTCTTAATAACGACATAATATTTACTAACTCGTAATAACGACACAGCTATCTCCTAATTACGACATACCTAACTGGTAATTACGACATAGGAACTGAAGGAAAATGGAGGATCACAAACGAGATCGTATAACAGTTTTCTCGAGATCTATTTCATTTAGGGCTAAATTATTGTGACTTATTGTCGCCGCAAAGAATAGCTAGCTACAAATCAATAGCACACGACACATACACCGATCCCTTTCAAAAGTGGCTTCATTATCTTTGATTAGTACGCCTTGTCGTAATTACGAGTTAACTATGTTGAAACTACGAGATAGCTATGTCGTAATAATGAGTTAACGATGTCGTAATTACGAGTAAGCTATGTCGCATTTGCAAGTTAGCTATATCGCACTTACGATTTAGTAATTGTTATGTCGTTAATACGAAATAGTTAAGTTTTCCCTTAATTACAACATAGCCATGTAGTAATTACGAGTCCGCTATGTCGTTATTACGTAATAACTATGTCGTAATTTCGAAATAACTGTCGTAATCACGACTTAGCTAGGTCTTTATTACAACATAGTTATGAACAAATATGACTGATTTGGCAGTTGGCACTAACGTGGATCTGAGTGTTCAGCCTATTCAATAGAATCCCTGTTGTTCCTCATTCAGTGCATGTTATAAATAGAGTGTCTTCCCATGCAATATCCAATGCATGTAATCAAGTCCTCTCCTGTGTGTCCTTCTATTCAATCCATGACTTACAAACTCGACCATAGCTCAATCCCAATGACAAGGAAATTAGGAAATCACTTTTGTTTACAGAAACAGTTCCACTGTAAGGAATACCTGTCAAGCAATTTGTTGTCATCACAGGCAGTAGATTTGCCCTCATGTTAGGGAGTAACGCGCCGTCGACACTACATAAATATTTGGAGAGAAAGAATGGTAGTGGAGCCGTATGTTGGCACAGATTGTAGGCGGACTCGGTCCAAATCATAGAACTTCAGAAGAGTTTGTTCACAGCGGATTATACTGATAGTCAGTCCTCCCCTCTTGATTCATTTCACACTTATTGACACACCAAATACAACCTGAAGTCTGGAGATGTAAGAAACTATTAGAGAAGTTTTCTCGGTTGAAATGGAGGGCATCCGGCAATGCTGAGTGATTGCCTTTATGAAAACGAGTGCACGTTTCAAGGATCAGACTATATTTTCAATCTATATAAGTTCACTTCTGTTGACAAATCCCGTACCACTAAAGTTTTCCATGGACATCGTTATTAATTTCGGTTTGAAGTTTTGAAGTATTTTTTATTCACCAAGGGTTACACAAGTGATTTGTCAGGATATATAATAAATACTATATTTGCGGGATTAAAGTCTTAAAAAGACTTGTTCTATCCCTTAAGTGAAGAGCTCATACAGAGTGACTTATATAAGCTATAAAAAATAAGTTACTATTAGAAAATCGTAGCGTATACAGCAAAAGTCAATAAAAAATGCCTTTTATCGTCCATAGCAGCATTTCGAGCTTATGCCTACAATTGATAAAATAAGTATATCCTTAAGTTTCTTTCTTGAATAGTGATAGCGACGCCGTTGATTTTAATGATTGATTGAGTTTATTCCATTCTCTGGGTCCAGTTATTTTTAAAGAGTGCATAGAAAGGTTTGTACGAAAAAAGGGGCAGTGCAGATCGAGTTGTCGTTGTCTAGTTGGATAGTTGTGTATGTCGGATAGTAAACAAAAGCAAGTTCGGAGGGAGACTGGCAAATTAAATGAGCTGTAAATGAATTGGTGAATGATGGAGAGACAGGACGACGTATGGAGTTTAGGAAGGTCTAATAGGCTTAGCTGTTTGAAGAGAGGTGCAGAGGATTGTAAACGTTTGGCAAAGGTGATTGTCCTTATTACATGTTTTTGTAAAATGTAGAGAGGTTGCAGGTGAGAGATGTATGTCCCTCCCCACAGGGGATTAGCATAGTTAAGGAAAGGCAATATAATTATAATTGTGTGGAAGGTTGAAGAGTCTTTGTTGAGTTTGTCATATTTATGGGTTTCCAATAGAGACCACCTAAAGTTTTGAGGTACAGTAGACATGAGTGGAGTATGGACAACTCTGTGAATGTTCTAACAGAGTCAGACAACAGTACCTCTGGACTGTACATCAGGCTGGGCTATTGATCATAATGGTGTTCACAGGGACTGCTAGAAACAATCCTCACATTTACAGCGTTTTATCGTTAATCTTACCATTTTTATTACAATGTGATTTCACGTCTGGGCGTCGTAACTTGTGACTGGTTTTATTCCCATGACAGTTTTTCTTTCAGCCTTGATGTTATTTATTAGCCTGTGCAAGTTATATAAAACCGTTCATCTCATTTATATTTCCAGTGTGGAAAATGTTTAATGTCCCGCTGAAGAAATATTAATGTAATTTGTAGGATTGATGTGTAGACATGGATCATCTGAAGGTAACAGGCCAGCCTTACTGATCTGTTCCCAGTAGGGGTCAGGTTGCTGTAAGAGCACATTCATCAATGATATCAGGTCTTCAGACTTCTCAATCTTTATTGCTCCTTCCTCATTGTTCTTCAACAACCATCCGTTAACACCTTCTTTCTACAGTTTCTACAATGTTTTACTATTATTCCACATTTTAACACAAAAAGTGGTACATTCAAATTTAATATGACAATTTGGAACCTGTTATTTCCATGAATACAAGGGATCTTTTTGGTTTATCAGTCCCAGTGATCAACCCTGCTCATCTAAACCCTTCGAGTAATGGCGTTTGCTATTAAACAGAGACTGTTACTATTTAATAGTTGGTTTAAGGTCTCATTCAGCATTGGATTTGGCAATTATAAAATCGGTACTTGCTTTGATTAAACAATACAGTTGTGCTGTTTACATCTCTACATGTTCAAAACAAATACTTTCTTGTTGCCTCAGGGTTTTTAAGTTCATTATTTTTTTAGAAACAAAACAATATTATTTAAATGTAAGTCCAAATGCATGAATCAGATTCTTAGACTTACTGGTACAACTCATTTGTTATCTATTATTCGATTAGTGCCATACCACTTTTTAATCTAGTAAAAAAATTCTGAATTGGGTAGGTTAATTATGTCTGTTGTAAGAATATTATCAGTCAATCAATAACCAAACATGTAAGACAAATATGACTGGCTTAAGTTATTGTTGACTGTCATGGTTCAGAATAGTCTCCCTGCATGCTGGATACCCATTGTTTGCTTTGAAGACAATCAAGAGCAGGTGTAGTTCCAGATTCTATCATAATGGTACACCAAGACGTCTTGTCGTGGATCTCTGTTTCTGTTCCTCACCATCTTTGATATTAGATGGATTAGACAGGTGTATCTGTACAGTCTTGCTATTAGGCTGAAAGACAACGGTCTGTTTTATTAGTAATCCTTGCTCAGTACCAAGGCTCCAGTGTTACTACAGGGCTTGTTAATCAATGGACGACTATTTCCTACTGGATTGACTGGGCCAGGTGTAGTTAGCCGTGTTGGTAGGATTAACACCAGTAAGCACACAGAAAATAAAGGGCATTCATTTTCTCCCGCCTCGGTACCCCCTCAGACAACCATGAATCTTTAATCGTCTTTGGGCGTATTAGACTGTGGGCGATTAAACAAGATTAATGAGCTCAGGTCTGTGTAAAACTGGAAGAACAGCGCTCTCTGGGATTGGTCACCAGCAGAGAACTTATTCACGGTGGTCTGACCTAATGGTAGAAAATTGGGAGAGAATTCACAAAGCTTCATTGTTCTGATATAAAATTAATGAATACACTCTCCTGAATCAGATTGGGTGTTTAGTGTCGCACTGATTACATGCTCTAAATACTCCCTTGCCACATTTTTCACTGCCACTAATAATGGGTTTGAGGTGATCACTTTGGGACTTGTACAGGGTTATGAGACAGTTCACAAAAGGTATAAACTATATGCTTATCAGGCTTGGACAGAGCACTCAGATAATTTCTCTAGCGTGTCGCCTAACCTTTGTGTCCCCAACCATACATTGTTATTTAGATCATGTGTTCTGTTCCTGTGTCAGCATCTAGGACTTATCTCTCTTCAATCTACTGACTACCCCCCCCCCCTCCCACTTCAATCTACTAACTACTCCCCCCCCCTCCCACTTCAATCTACTGACTACTCCCCACTCCCACTTCAATCTGCTGACT
>JAVFBX010225323.1:0-11123 GCA_034783855.1 Mopalia kennerleyi | reverse complement strand
GTATAGGTGGAGCGTCAGGGTGGACTGCTGTGGGGGTGTGTTGCGTGGGGTGTCGATAGTCAACGAAACAGCTGTTATCGTCCACTCGAGGTTGGTAGGTAGCTGGGAGAGGTTGGTGTGTATGGGCCCTGACGTGGTCCATTCGGGCTGTTCGTAATCTCGTACTTAACCAACCTCCACCAGCATCCCCGTGGAACCTGTATAGGGCTTCGAGTCGTCTTCTACATCTGGGGTTTGTACACGTCTGTCCATCGCAGTCACGGGGATGCGGCGGGTCGGGTTCATTCAACATCATGTCGGTAGTAGGCCGGTAGAAGCTGGGTTGGTAGTGCCTGGTGAGAATGCTCCAGTCTGGCTTGGACGTCTGAGAAGCCTTTTTGGCGGGAACTGCACAGTAATCGACAGCCTTTCTGAAATGTGCTTCCTGGTGACTGATATCGGGCTGATGGATAGCTTTACCTTACGTAGACGGTTGAGGTGGCGATGGTATGTAGGGTAAGCGAAGACAGGCTTTCTCGTGGTGTGTTTTTTAAAGTGATCGACCTGTTACTTTTGAGGCTGGAATCAGATACACTGTCCACAGTCGTGTGTGTGTAGGCGAAACAGCGGTTGTGTTCAGCGATAAAGTGATGAAAACGAGGTAGTCACGGTGTATAGATGGTGGCTTGGCGTTCCTTAGGTGTGTTGGACTCTGGGTCTTCATGGTTGGTCGCTAAGTCCCTAGCCCAAGCCGTGAGAACGATGGAGAAAGCGGCTTCTTGACACAGCAACTTATTCAGCGACAGATAAAAAATGGCCTAAACAGCAGCAGAAGGCTATGAGTGACGTCACTTGTTGACACCAGTCAACCAGTGCGGTGACCTAGTTCTGAGTGCACATGAACTGGGTCGAGTCGGGTCAGCTCACAGGATGGTTTTGGCGTCAACAAGTGACGTCACTCTCTCGTCTGCTCGAGTCATTTGGTGACTGAACGTTTAGGCCCTCTCGATATGTATGGCGCTAGCAAGACTGCCCTTATACCCTTCATTTTTTTAAAATTGTTATAAAACGAACGATTAAGAGTAGTCTTTTTTTTAAGCGTTCGTTTGTGTGTACTGGATGACCCGAGTGGGTTGAGACCTGTTGGATCTGATTCACTGGGCCGCGCCACTACTATAAAAGGGAGGTCCAGAGTGAGTTGCGCTTCATTCCAGACCTAACCGTCTGCCTTACCTTGCGTATAGCTGCGACTTACTTACCTATCTACTGACCTATCTATTTATCCACGATGTTCTCTTGCGACTTGTGCGGGGTTGTCTTTACCCAGCGGCGTAGTTTACTACGGCATCGAAGAGAGAACCATCCCATCGGACCTGGAGGAGGACGCGACGACGGACGACGAGATGACGGAGCTGGTGGTGGACGAGACGACGGGTGAAGAGCTGGTGGTGGCCGGAAGAGGCGCGACCGACCCACGACGCTTTGTATGCGGTGCCTGTTGTCGGGTGTTAACCCGGGTGAGTGCTTTAAAACGCCATCGACGCCTGGTCCACCACGATCGCCAAGGACCTACCCAGACGACTACCCAGAGGGCTGTCCAGAGGAATAGGGAGCCGCTGGAGCCCCCTAATAAGCGGTGTCGTATGTTAGCGCCACAAGAGAGTGATTACGCTCAACCACCCCACGAGCCTCGTCCACCCTCTACGAGCGACCAGCCCTACGTAGAGCCGGTACCGATGAAACAACCGGACGAGGCCTTACAACCGACACCATCAGACCGGGCTACCTGATCCGTCTTTGTGGAGGACGGGAGCGAGCCCCCTCTCGACGCTATACCCGAGGCCCCGGACATCGCTGTCCTGTACCGACAGAACTGGCCCACCATACGGCACCATATTCACCCTGCGGGTCTTGTCCAGGACCGCTACAACATCCGTCTCAACGGTGAGCGCGTCCTGGATTGCTGGATACAAGCCATATACGACGACCGGACGACGGCGTTTAAGTTAAACTTCGCCTACGGCTTGATCCTACGGCACCGTGAGACGAACTAGGTGCGATATTACTACCCGAGCATCAACAACGCTCGGGTGTTACCGTCGCTCCATTAGATACTGAACAGGGCGACCTTAACAACGCTTCTAGAAGAGAACACGATCTACAAGACACACGATGCGATGACATGGGGTCGCTTACAACGCTCTGACACGAAGTGATTTGTCGAGCACGTCACCAACGTCTTCATCTACGTGAACAAACTCTCCGAGATCATGATAGGGGCACCGACCACCACAACCGTTCCCGATTATTTACTCAACAACCGAGGTCTGTACGTGCTGATCAGCGGTTCACACGGTCCCTACACAGACAACCTCTGCTTTTTTCGATGTCTGGCTATCCAGCTCGATGGAGCACCACCAGTGAACTGCGACACCCAGGCACAGCGGTACTTCCAGAGGTACTTGACGGATTTTGAGATGTTGGAAAAACACTTCCGCGGCACCCCCCTCAGTCGCCTAGACTTTGCAGAGACGTAATTCCAGGTCAACAGCACCGTCTACACCCTATCGGTCGAGACCGAGATACCACACGCGGTCTGCGTCCGGTGATCCCTGGGTCAACACACCTCCACGATGACGCTGAACCTGTACCAACGCCATTTCAGTTATGTGAATTACAGAGCTCTCTACGCAGACCAATACCAGTGTCAGCGGTGCGGTCAGAACGTTAAGCGCTCCTATAATCTCCACCGTCACGAAAAGACATGTGACATATCGATCAAGAAGCGGTACCCAGGCGGTGTCTTTCACTACACCCCTACGATATTCGACCAGCTGTTGGAGGAAGGTCTCTCACTACCCCACGACGCCTTGTATTAAACGTACCGGGCCTGTTTCGACTTGGAAGCCTACCTACAACCTTTAGAGTCGGACGACACCACCACCAGTAAAACCGTATGGATCGATCGCCATATCCCGATGAGCGTCAGTGTCAACGCGAACGTCCCGTGCTACCAGCAGCCTCACTGTTTCCTCTCCGACGGGGGTCCTTACACGCTGAGGGCGACCTTCATCGAGTACCCCAACGAGATCAGCGCTGTGAGTTACCAACGCATGCTGTTGAAGTTTGAAAGCGTGTTAGCGGTGTTAGACGCCAGGATTCCAGCCCAGATACCGGGTCAGCCTAAACCTAAACCACCGCCGTACGCCGCTGTGTTTAAGACCAAACTTTTAAACTACCTGGCGCAACTCCCGGTCCTAGGCTTCACCACAGGCCGGTATGACTTCAACATGGTGAAGCGATACATGTACCCCTACCTAGCTCATCGACAAACGTTGAAGTACGTGATAAAAAAACAACAGAGTCACATGTCGATCGCCACAGACACCCTTCTGTTTTTAGACGTCTGCAACTACCTGGCGCCTAATTTCAGCTACGACAAATGGGTCAAAGCCTACGACTGCAAGCTGCTCAACGGAACGTTTTTCTACACCTACGTGAATAGTCTAGCCCGTCTAGAGGAGACCCGTCTACCACCCAGAGAGGCGTTTAACAACACGTTAAAAACCACGACCCTTTCCAGCGAGGACAACACAGCGCTACAACACGTGTGGGATCGGGAAGGTATGTCCAT
The DNA here is from genome assembly GCA_034783855.1 of Mopalia kennerleyi. Lineage (NCBI taxonomy): Eukaryota > Metazoa > Mollusca > Polyplacophora > Chitonida > Mopaliidae > Mopalia > Mopalia kennerleyi. Next base: position 7,510 of record JAVFBX010225323.1, on the reverse strand, counting down.
CCTCAAAGATTTCCTCGTATGGTACAACAACCTCGATGTGGACCCCTTCATGGAGGCGGCGTAGAAAATGGCCTCCTTCTATCGTGAGCTGGGCGTCGATGTCTTCAAACAGTGTATCAGCATTCCGACTTGACCCTACGCTACGTGTTTCAAGACCTGTCCGATTTTTTCTCACTGGTGGAGGGTCGTGATGCGGACGTGTACACGTGTTTAAAATACAACATCGTCGGTGGGCCTTCGACCATCTTCACGCGCCACCACGAAGCCGGCGTCACCAAGATACGGGGTGGTAAAGTTTGCCAAAAGATTGTAGGCTTATACCTTTCCTACCTAGCGGGTCCCGCGGGTCACTACGCCCGTTGGTTACCCACAGAGACCGAGGGGGTGTTCACACTATGCCGGTCCACCACCCACATCTCTAATCAATGGTTAGATTGGCAGGCCCAGCTCACCGGAATCACCATACGACATCAAGGCAACCATACGGAGAAGCGGATCGTTGATCGACGCTTACCCGTGGATGGGTTTGCAATGGTGGCCGGCCAACCCACTGTACTAGTTTAAAGGCTGTTACTGGTACTTGTCCACCCATCTATAAAAACATCACGGTCTCTTGAGAAGACATCGGCCCCTACAGGAAGGCGTATGCAGAGGCGAATGGTATTTTAACCTGGAACCTCTCGAGCCCGGTGTACGGCGTAGTACAGCGCGTATAGACCGGACACCGCCGTCGTGTCACTTTGTAACGTCTGCGTATTCCAGGTCCAGCGTGGCGGCGTCTCGGTCAACCACCGCGTGATCAGGGGTGACAACGGCGGTAAGCCGTACGAATCGAAATACTCGCCCCGACCCGCCCGATCGAAGAACACGGGCACCCAATGTTCCCCGGGTCGATCACACGGGTTTGTATTCAAAATATACCTGACGGGTTGTTGTCGTTAAAGCGTGGTGTGAGAGGTTGTGATGGAATTTGCCGACCGTTCATGTGCAGCGCCAGGTAGCTCAAGTCCATGTGTTGAAATTGAAAGGGTTTATCGCTATAAGTACAGTCGCAGGCTGTGTTGTCGACCATGGGTGAGTTGGAGCGGTGGACTGATTGTACTTTGCGAACGTGATTTGGAGGTCTTCGAGGACGCCTTAATAATCGGGCTGTTCTTGGTCGGTGAGTAAGCTGAAGGCGTCTTTAGCACGGGTGAGTCGCACGCACCCGGTGACGTGGTTGAGTAGATACCGGTCTTGAAACCCGATGTCCGTGTGGAGTCGACCGAGCATGCCGATCGATCGGCTTTTTCACGTGTGCCGCATTTGATGGACAAACCCGTGGTTTTCGCCGTTGTTGCTGTTGAAGTGACCCGCCTTGTCTTTGTACCAGAGGGTTGTGGCCAATTGGGAACCCTTCGCTTCCTAGCCGTACGACAGTAATGTTTCGATGTACGATCGGTAAGGGCACATGTTGGTAGAGGCACTCACCAACTTATCGTTTAAGCTGACATCGACCTGCTGCCATAGACCGTGTAGCCACAGGTTGATGGGGGCGACTTGATCCTCCTCCCCAACTCCGTTCCATCGCCCTTGACGATTTTCGCTATTGGTAAAATCCAGGTAAGTGTCCGTGTCCGCGTTGGTGGTGTGGAATTCGACTGGTTCACCATCGCTGATGCTTGCCACGGGACTGTACGTTTAACTCCGATTCGTCACCACACTGCCCTAGGTCGGTCGCGGTGCCCACAAATCTAACTCGCTGTTCACTCCATCACACGAACGGCATGCTGTCGTCTCTCATTTAACTGAAGATATCGGGTTGAAGTTGTCGGGGTGCTCGTCTAGATGCTCTCCGTGAGGGTCTCGTGACGGTTCTCGCTCGACTGACGCCGGCACGTGTCGACCGATCTTTTATACCCTTTCGGAGAACGCCTAGACGTTTGGCTCGGGTGATGAGTTGTTGGGCCGCTTCCGTCGAACGACGTGTCATGGCCCGTTTGACGGACACGCCCTGGACCACATCCTGCACGGCGTCCAGACAGCTGTGGAGCGCATGTCGACCGATCGCTTTAGCCCCTCTCAACGCTAGCGGTTTGACCAGTTTGAACACACTGCTTAAGATGTTGCCCAGACCGTCCCCCCGTGGGTGGAGGCTCCCTCTGAAGACGTTTAACCCACCGCCACCGGCTTGTCGCGTGTAGTAGTCGAGGTAAGCTTGCTGTCGCGCCGTCATCATGTTAGGTGAAATGCGCCGCCCTCTTCCGTCGAAAGTGTAGTGTCACGATCACCTTACCGCGGGAGAATGGAACCGAGCGCCCGTCGTCTCTTATAACGATTTCCACCGTGGTGAACTCTTCCGCACCGCGAGGTATTGAATATCTTGAAATTCACGACTCACTTAAAAACTGTTGTCGCGGTGATCGTTGCTCACGGCTCGTAACAGAGGGGCGAGGGTATCGCGGTTCGATCCCGTCGCAGTACGGGTTCAAGGCTTCAAGGTCGGTATCGAGCTCATCCGAACGGTTTGTGACCCCTTCGTGCGGATAATCGGACGGGATGGTGATGATGTTGTCGGTGTCCATCCCCAGCAACTGCGCCAGTCGCGGGCTTAACGCAAACTGAGTCCTCTTATGAAAGAAGATTTCAAACACTTGACGCGGTTTGTCGTAGTTAAAGGTTAAGGCGTCTTTGATGTCGTGCATCTTGGAGAGATGGGTGTGTTTCAATAACTTGTCCAAACTCAGGGCTAGTGCCTTGTGTGACGGGTAGTACCCCGCGGGGAGTGTGAGTCGATCCGGTAGGACAACTACCGGGTGATGGGGTGTGCGAGGGGGTGTCATGGCGGAGGCTGCGTGCGAGATGGTGCCTACGGGTTGAGGCGAGGAGGCGTCGATCGAGCTGGACAAGTCTTGCAGGGAGACCAGGACTGTGTCGGGCTGGTGTCGTCAAGACCGATCGACTGAAGTCGAGATGCTCGGGGTTCCACCATGTTCTGTTGGGAATCCAATCTCTCGGGATATTCATCGCTTTGAACGCCCGGGCCAAGACCTCACGCCCTCGAGCCGCGCCGTGCCGTCGTTCTCGCAGGGCGTCGTTGATCAGATCCGCCATGTGCGTCTCGGGTAGGACAATGCCCTCGATGACCAAAGCCCCCGTCTCGTTCCAGCCGGTGGTTGGATGCATCTTGATGCGTTGTTATAAAGCGTGCTCGTCTTCGATGCGTTGAACACCGTCTTGATGGTCGTCTCGTCTGCCGTCTCGGGCTGTTGTGTGTGCTTAAGGAGATGGGTCGGTGACGTCCGTGCTCATCGTGTTAGTGTCGCTGGTGGAGGTGGCCGTGGAGGTCAGGGTCTCCCTAGGGGCGATGCGGGTGATGGTTCCGCACCCGTTCCGCGGAGTAGATTGTGAAAGGTAAAAAACGCTGCAGCGTCTCGTTAGACTGTTGAATTTTCTCCGTGGCCGACAGGGTCGACCTTCGTAATATCGCTGACGGCTTTGTTCGCCAAGAGTCGGAGCTGTGTTTTTTACTGCTGCAACCGAGCCTTCTGGTGTGTGGTGAGCGGGACGTTCCCCTGTAACTTTTTTTTTTAGCGCACTCGCACAGACACGTCACACGGTTGTCACTACCACGGATCAGTGCACGGGCAACGTCGGGGGGAGCTGTGGCCAAGACACATAACGTCGGTAAAAGTTTCTTCACGCGAACAGACATGCTTTTCGACCTTCCACTCTCGAGGTGGGGCTGTTGGAGACTGAGGTGTACGACAGTCTGCGGTCGCGTTTTATACCTTCCGCATGTACACGACTTGGATGTCGCCGGGAACAACGTCTGTGTGTAAACGAAGATGATCGGGCGTGGTTTGTTTCAAGTCGATCAGTAAATACTCGTGGGGCTCTCGTGTCGCGTCCTCAAAACTCGGGTAAAGAACGACTTGCAGCTCCCCGTCGCGCCAGCGATGAGGGCTTTGAACTTGTGTTGAAAACGTGTATCCATGCTTCCGGCTACCGTTGTGGTTTCGTGCTGTCGTTGACTGGGGTGGTCGTAAAGGTCTGTAGAGGTGCTGCTGGTGGTGGTGTGTTGTGCGGTTGGCGCGCTGGTTGAGCTCGATCCACGTAGACACGTTTGAGTAGGGTTGTTCTGTTGGTGCGGGCGGTGAGCCATATCACGTCCAAACTGAGGGCGCCCACCTACAGTCCTAATGTGAGTAGAGCGATACACACCACACAGACGCGTTGTTTGGCATGGGGGAGTTTAAACCATCGGGGTTGTCGGGCCACGAGTTCTGTTCATCGATACGGCGATACGCCTTGTTGTACCCTTCCACCAAATCTTGTAGGACATCGATGTAGCGTCGTGTGTTGGACGCTGTAAAATACTTGTACATTCGACCTTTGAACGTCCGATTAAACCGCTCCCCCACCGAAGCTTTCGTTTCATTCCTAGTGTGGAAATACAACACGTGCTGTTGGAGTAAAAACTGTTGAAAGTCTTTGTTGAGTAATTCCGTCCCTTCGTCCGTTTGTAAATACAGCGGCTCACGTCCCGTGGCGAAAATGGTCTGAAAGGCGTCGATCAGCTGAGTCCCCGTTTTGTTTCGAATCGGGTTGACCCAAGCGTATTTGGAGATGATGTCGATACAGGTGAGGAGATACCGATAACCGTCGTTCTGTTTGAAAAAGCTTTGCGTGCCCACTAAATCCGCTTGCCATTGACTGTCGATACCGCCGACGATTACTCGATTCCGTCGAAAGAGGCGCCAGGCAGGTCGGTGTAACTTTTAACGAAGCCACCACCTGAGCTTTCGTCGCGTTGACGTCTCGATCACGTACCGCCTGCCAAAAGTCTTTCACATTGCGGTAGGCCGCTGGACTGCTGGGCTCGTAATAAAACCATCGCAAGGTCGTCTCGAGCGTCGTGGAATGTCACTGGGTACGGTTGAGAATTCGTCCACATCCCATTGGTAGGGCAGGATGCGAGCCTGGTTAAAGTCGTTTATCACCCGCTTCACCGTTGTCCACCTCCCTCGAGAGAGCCGGATAGCGTGGTCCGGGTTCTCTGCTTTACCCGTGTCGGTGAAGACGACACCATCGGGGTGCACGGCCAGCTTTATACGCTGAGACAGGTAAGTTTCACTGGTGGGATCTCGACGTGGTGTCAGGTTAAGGTCGGGTTGCGGTAAGGGTTGTGGTAGCGTGGGTTGTGGCGTTGCGGGTTGTGGCGCTGCTGCTAGTTGTGGATGCATAAGGGCTGTCTCCGATTTTCTTTTCTGTTTTCTCTACAGGCGTGGTGGTTGGCGTCAGCTGAAGAGCGCTTCGTTTCGGCATGGTCAAGTGCTGATGAATAAGGTGGGCTGGCGGTGAACTGGAGAGCTCCGGCAGACAGGCAGGTAGGCAGCAGGCAGGCGGCTAGGCAGCTAGAGAGAGCAGGTCGTCGAGCAGTGGCCAGATCATCAGTCAGGTTCAGAATGAAGTGGGACTCACCCTACCACCGAACGCTTCGATGTCAACCAGCTCAAACCGCTTCACACGTTCCAACCAGTTCTAGCGTTATCGACAGCGTCATGGAGTGCACTCTGGTCACTGGGTACGGGTTATGGATGGGTTCGATAGCCTAACAAGCCAACAAAAAAACCCGCTGCGGCTTCCTGAGTTGTGGCCGCTCGTTGTTTCCATTAAACACCCGTTGACACGCTTTTCGTTGTCTAGGTCTACGCTAAGGACATGGCTTGGCGCTATGTGTGGTACTCATCATGGCGACTCGACGCATTTTTCTAACTTTTCGCTTCGGTTTGACGCACTTCCGCGGTATCCCACCTGTCGACATCATGGCGACTTGACGCTGTCTCCGTCGTGGTTTAGCCATAGTCCTCATATACACGTCCGCTCTCGTGAAAGGCCAGACGTGGACTAACGCACTGTCACAACACAGGCTCTTTTTATACGTTTTGTCAAACCACCCAAACGAATGACAAAAAAAAACAAAAAACAGACGACTCTCTAGGTTTTTTATTAAAACCGAATAACACCTCAAGCGGGTAGAGACATCGGGGGAACTGACGCTGAACGGTGTATGAGACAGCCTAAGTTCCACTTCACCATGCGAGCCCTGAGTGTGTGTACTGGATTCTGTACAGTATCAAAAAGACTGAATAGCAAAAAAGACGACTCTGTCTATAGCGTGTCTATATACTCAAACGGTATCAAAGGGTAATAGGACAGTCTTCTGTGTGAACGACATGGCTATCGGGAAGGCATGCATTTTTTTAGTCACCGACGACAACTACTCTTTATAGTTAGAGTGTCTATATACTAAAACGGTATAAAAGGATGATAGGACAGTCTCGGTTGTGTTAGCTTCATAGCTATCGAGAGGACTTTTTCTATAGACTGCTTATAAACTAAAACAGTATAAAACCGTGATAGGACAGTCTTGCGTCTGTGTTAGTGTCATGGCTATCGAGATGCCTGGCTTTTTTTTTTAGTCACGGACTGTGAACGAATCGACATAAAAAGCAATATACGATTCTTTTTAGTTAGAGTTTTTATAGACTAAAACAGTATAAAAAGTATGCTAGAACAGTCTTGGGGTTGTGTTAGCTTCATCATTATCGAGAGGGCTGGCTTTTGTTTAGTCCCGTGAACCGCATGACTGAAGCGACCGAGTGCTTGCGTGTGACGTCACTTGTTGACGGAAAAACCCAGCTTGAACTGACCGACTTCTTCATTCACTCAGAACTAGGTCACCGCTGGCTCACATTCTGAGTTTTGGCGGAAAGAAGTGACGTCACTCAAAACCCTTCTGCTGCATAGGCCATTTTTATATGTCGCTGAATGAGTTGCTGTGTCAAGAAGCAGCTTTCTCCATCGTTCACACGGCTTGGGTTAGGGACTAACCGACCAACAATTAGGATCAAAAGATAGCCGCATTCTACAACAACAACAACCTCCACCACGTGGCCTACTACAACAACAACATCCACCACGTGGCAGCCTCAGTCACGTACACTTTCACACCATTTTACGCCCGCTCGCGGCCAGATTCGAACCACCACTACACACACACATAAATCCGTCTTTTCACAGGTGTGGCTCACACACCTAAAAACCCTACTTTCACAGGTGATCGATCACAGGCACTATTGATAACGCATAAAAAAATAATACATCATAACGTTAAGCCCCTCACCTGACACCTGCCACCTGTCACACCTGTCACCTGACACCACGTGTTTCACTACGTGTGTCACAGACCCCATAGACTAGGAAAACGCTCAACGTTATCATGTAGTAAAAATTACTACATAAATAGTAGTGAGGAGTCAAAAATAATTTATACATAAATAGTAGTGAGGAGTCAAATTGACTCCTCACTACTATTTATGTAATAACTTATTACTAAATAATAACGTTAAGCCCTTCCTTATTATGTACTAATAAATGAGACACGATCGACCCAGCTAGCAATTATCATATGGCCCAGATCTGGACCAGATCTTCCGTGACAGGATTTAGACGTCTGGATCAGATC
>JAVFBX010225312.1:0-11123 GCA_034783855.1 Mopalia kennerleyi | reverse complement strand
AAGTCTATGCAAAAACACTAGTTGCGTAACTCTAGGCGATAAATTTAGTATATTATACAATATTTTACATATTTTACGTATGTGACGTCAAAATCCTAACAAGATGGGCTGAGTTGTATACCTGTCCTAGTCTGAGATAATTGGAATCTCTTAAAATTGTGAAGAGAATTTTGTAACAAGCTAACGAAGATGTACCGTGTATGCTAGCTAACCAGCAAATCTTGCAGAGAAATCTTTGTCATTTCGCATTGATATCACAGTTTTATTCTATAAAGGCATTCAACAACGGGAAGAAAACGTTTAAATTTGTACTTGGACAATCGTGCAATTTTTTTTATGTTTTCGATTTCCTACATACTCAATGGCCTTTGACCAATTTAAGGACTACATCAACGCTACATTCCATGCTGAATAACTTTTTAAAATGGTGCAATTACACAGTAAGTGCATGAAATCATCCATTACGGGATAAAGTTATTCAGCACAATTGATTTACATAGTTTCTGACTGATTTCTTAAAAGTGTTTATTTTAGAAAACAGATATATTTTACAACTGTGACATACACTGTGAAAAGATTTTAAAACTCGAGGCATAAAACAGTTTTGCCTGACATTAACTCTCGAATATGGAACGTAAAACAATAAGGTTTTCTCAAGTTTTTCTCAAGGCATTTCATGTAATAGGTAATAAGCAATCATATCTGGCGTTTATAAAAAGCCATGAAAACCGGAAAGATCTAACATAAATCGACGATCTTTAAAACTGTAAAAACCGAAGTAATTACATAATTTTAATTGGGTTACAATATAATCCCTTTCACCACATGTATAATAAAAATACTGAAGAAAAGTCTTCTATTATTATTCACAATGTCCTTGACGGGGATTTATCATATCAGATCCGGTAGTATTAATCTCCGCACAGAGATATCAAGGCTAGGTTCAGAATTCAATGAAATACAAATGCTGTCCAATTGATCAGTGTACGTATCTCTATACTGGCTTGTGACTGACCGATCCAGATCATACCATGAATTTCACTTATATAGGGATACAGAAGTTTCCAGATATAACTTTAGAAAAACAACACAAAGAACACTCTGGAAAACCTAATTTTATCCAATCAAAAGATTTCAAAACAATTTCCTCAAAACAAGAGAAGATTCCACAACAGTCTAGATACTTTTCTAACATAATATGCCTGCAAATAAACAAGTGCTGAGACCGCTGAAAAGTGGGTCAAACTACTGAAATGTTCACCAGACAAAGGCTGGGCTTCTGAAACATATTGCTACATTGTTTACATTGACAGATACATGAATCGGTTTATAGTAAATGACTTAAAAATCAATAAAAGTTTGATAAAAAATGCACCGTATACAACACAATATCAATATGACCTGAAAAATTCCTACGAAATGATATTAATATCCCTAAATCGGTCACCTCTCCTGCTTAAAATCGCTTTCCAAAAGTTCACAATCACTAACAGGTTTTATCATTTAGAATATTTAAGAATCATCTGCACACATGGAAATAAATGAAAATTGTAATACATGTAATACAAATTAGACAAACATAAGAGGTCCGGATGTGGAGCCTTGTGGGACACCAGATAAGACTGACAGAAAAGAAGAGTGACGTCCATTTAAAACAACACGTTGTTTCCTATTATCCAAATAGGATGCACAGAATTTAAGTAAATGTCCATATATACCATTACATTCTAGATTATGTAAAAGCAGTCCATGGAAAAGAGAGTCAAAAGTTTTGGAAACGTAATCGATGTAAATTGAATCAACTTGCCGTTGGTTATTGACAGCCTTAGACAGATAATCAACACAACTAACTAAGTTTGTACATGTAGAGCGTTTTTTCTTTACAAACTGTGTTGGAAATTAGTCAGTTTATGTTTCACATGTTCATAAACATTGTTGTGAACTATACGCCCTAAAACTTTAGAAAATAAAGACAAAAGAGATATAGGCCTTTGATTAGTGACATCATTTATGTCACCAGATTTAAAATGGGTATAACATTAGCCTCCTTAAACATAGAGGGACAAATGCGAAATGACAAAGATTTTGTTAAAAATAATCGAAAGAAGCAAAGACAGTTGCTCTGCACATTCCTTCAGGACAATGCCTGACATATTGTCCGGGCCACAGGACTCGTATATCAGTTGTGTTAAAAATATGTAACACATCACAAGGGGTCACATTTATCAAGTGTAAACTGACACATACTTGTCACAGACAAAATCAGGTATGGGTTCACCATCGTTATCGCTACAGAACACTGATTTAAAATATACATTGCCTCTTTGAAGGAAAGTGTTGGCTCACAGCCAAAAGCACGCCACTTAGTTTTTAAAAGGTGAACCAGAGCTTCAGAAAAACTGTTCAAGTCTTGAATGTGAAATATATCGTGATTCTTTTGCAATACATAAGGACATCATTGTTGCACTACTTACTGCGAGTGTTGTAGCTAGGATTTGTTCAAATTAAGCACAGGAATGTAATAGAATAGTGGATTCCTATTTAGAATCTTCGACATACATGTATGCATTATTTTGATCGATTAGCATTTAATAGGCTTACGTCAGAAACTATCGTCAACCTGTAACACGGTTACTTATCAGCATTTTCTGACATTTTAGACCAATGTTCCATTTCCAAAATATTGAAGAAAAGTTATGGCAAATAGTAAATGTAAAAGGCTGGTTACATTTGGTACCAAAACCCTTAACTGTTGGATTAGCGAAGTACATTCCTTGTCTTTACTGCTAGAGTGAGCCTTTGTTACTTATTTGTCTCTATTTACTACACTTTCTACAGAGATGGGATGTATCTGCTTAGTAATCCTACTTCGATGTCCCGTCAACGTGTTTGACTCCATGGTAGTATCCTTCGTCCATTGGGCTGCGTGCCGTCATATGAGAGTGAAATAACCTTAAGTACGGCATTAAACCCGAAATCACACAAAGAAAGAAACAAACAATTTGTCTGTTTCGATGATGATGATTATTTTAAATTGGAGGAACAAAGTACTTCACGCTGTATGGTTGTATTGGGTTACTGTTGCTCTTCGTTGTTGGAGTGCAATGGCTGATGGCAGCTTCTTGTGTCGGATGCTCAGGATCAGGACATTTATCTTATCACTCCTCAATTAGCTAATTATTTAAAATCACTGTAATAAACAGAAATAAAGAAGACACCAAACACAGTTGAGACAATGGAAGGGTGTGCAATAATTGTGCTAACTAGTTTGGGGGGATTTTTTACAGCAAAAGACTGGTCCAATTTGCTCAGTTTCGATCTGCCATCAGTTTACATGTAAAATATATGTCAGCCTACAGTAAAGACAATTATAAAATATATTTGAATTTGTGTCCATGAAAGTTATGAAAGAAATAACAACAGAGGACTGATGTATGCGTAATACAAGTACATTGTATACTTTACTTAACACATTCTAATTAATAGATGCAGCAGATATATGAAATTATGAAAAGAAGATGCAAAGATGCTTGCCTATTACAACGTAACAAAGCTAGTCCACCCGGCCTACGCGGCGTTTCTCGAAAGTAAAACTATGCCTGACAGTTCTTTTCATCTAATAAACGTGCAGATCCGCCTTTGCGGTATCCGGCCTTTATATAGGTCAGGGATTCACCTGCGTACAGCCAACGGTCGCAATGACAGCAAGGACAGGTTTCGGGTGTGCAAGTAAACTAAGTTTGTAATTTATTAAACTGTAGTTTGTGTAAAGGTGTATTACCTGTATAGTTTATTATTGACACAAATAATTGTTGATCTCGCACATATTAACATGATTTAGCCTAGTACATAGAGATTATATGACAGCGCGTCATACGTGACGATAATACCAAGTTCTCTTAGATCGGATTGCAGTATCAATCGACCTTTCAGTGTAACTACACTCCAGGAATCTTCCCCGCCTTTAGAATTAAGCGAACGCTGGCATATTTCAGACCTTAATATTCAAATATATACAGTGTATACAGTTACCTTGATTTAAACAATTTCGTTTCCTTCCTTGATCCTTTGTGGGCAAGATCGGCCCATACATCGACCACTTGATGTCCATTTCTATGTCAAAACCAATTATCTATCAGCAGAAGGCCTACGACTGTACTGGCTTTTGGTCGATTTAAATTGTTTTCCCGATTTGAGAACGAAATTTGGTGGTACATGCCTGTGTCTCTTCCAGTCTGGAACCACCCCTCGATGAGTATCCAACGAACTGCACAAAATGTTTTTTTTGGCGAGATAAGAGGCCATACGGATTCATTACTTGTTTTTATTCAGAGGTAGGTTTATTTCTTATGGCTTCATACGATGGACGACGTATCTCTATTGATTCTATATACAAATCAATGATACGTATTCGCATCTTACTTTCAGTGATTATCGCGTGGAAGAGGCAAAGTACTACGGTACTTATTTATTACTAATTCCGAGATTTAAAATAGTCCAATGTTTAATTGTCGAATCATGTAATAAAACGGGTTGTTCATTCCCTTTTATTAAACTAGACTAAAATAGGCGACGCATTGCTGTTTGATGTAAACAAACTATGGTACAAAGTAATCGGATGGGGATGTGTGTTACTATGTATTGTTTTAATGTCTGGTTACTGATGTGGATTATTTATTTGACTTGTAGGCACCAATGTGGTAACCTGTGATGTCCTGAGTGGCTGACGTACTAAACAACCAATGTCGGTAACCTTTGATGTCCTGAGTGGCTGGCGTACTAAACAACCAATGTCGGTAAAGCGGACTCTCGGGGCATATAGAAACACTGGAACTTAAGGTAAATTTACAACTTGGTGTAATTTACCTGCAAAATATATTTGTTATTTAATTGTTGTGCTAGATATATTTTTACTACATTTTGTAATATATTTTGGGCATGAAAACTCTGCTAAATAATACTGTCATATTGCTAGTTATAAGTAGGCCCTACAGTGCTCTTTTCTACTTTAAGTACAAAGAACATTGAAAGCGAATCTGTTTAACATCAATTGTTATGTTATTTGTGGTGAATAATGTTCAAGGTATATTTTGTTGAACATAACTAAAGCCTTTATAGATTACAAACTTTAATGATTATAGGGGCAACGATTCAGTGTCTATTTATACATCGTTCTCAAGCATAAATGATCAACAGGTGTAAAACATATACATGCATATTGATTGGCTTGTGTGTAGCACAACTTGTAAAGACTATATATACCGAATCTGCTGTACAAAGTACAAAGTGAGTAGAGGGAAGCGGTGCAAGAGTGGAAGTGCAACATAGGGTTTAAGGGTTGGGGTCAACATCAGGTTTAAGGGGGTGGGGTCAATATCAGGTTTAAATACTTCAAGAACAATTGTACATAAGTCGTAAACTTATGAGGGGTATGTTATTTAGCGGGGCGTATGCGCAGAGAGTCGGCGTGTAGAGATCATTTAATTTCAAGCGGTGGGTATGTAAAAGCCCTAACCTCTTGTGAGCTGGGGTTCGAATCTGTGTTCTTGATTGGCTTCCATCAGTTTCTTTGTTGTTACATTGAGTAAGATTTGATTGATAGTGTTGACATTCATCTATGATCACATGTTGTGGGTAAGTTTATAGGTGATCAGAAATGGCCGATTTTTAATGTCTTTGTCGTGTTGATGTGTTCTGTTCTTCGATCTTTTTGTCTAGTGGCCGGCAATTCTATCTAATGTATAATGTTGTTTACATGAGTAGGATATCATTTGAACACAGTTATTATGGAGATGTTTATTAGTTTGGTGGGGCTTGTCTGTGGATTGTGTGTGGGTCTTGATGTTCTCATTGCAGGTGAATACAAATGTGGCGTTGTTGGCTTCACGAGAACGATGTCTGAATAGACATTGAAACGTTGTACGCATAATAGACCAGTTCTAATCCATACAGCTTAGTGTTTTGTTTAGTGCCTTCACTTCTAAATGACTCTTAAACTTATTTCTGAGAGTACAAACAAAGCTATGTGTACTCATCCTGAAGTGGATTAAGTTTATTTCTGAAAGGTGTATTTCTAAGCGATAATACTATGTGTTACGCGATGTGTTCAATGATTTAAGTGCATCATACGCTATTAAGTGTTCAGTTCCTGTTTGGAACATTATTTTCATTAAGACCTATTTGAATAATTATTTTGTTCTTGTTTGTATTTCTAAACTATAGAATAATCATAATACATCAATACTATAGAAATTTAAGTAAGTGTTTGTTTAAATCTCAGTTATATATAATGTGAATTAGTGTATAAAGTTTAATGAAGTACTTTGTCAAAATACAGGTATATATTTTAACATCAAGCCAGTACATGTTTTTATATTAGATACATATATATACGTTAGGTATTCCTTAGCATTAATATAGGTTTTGTATACGGTTTGCCCTATTTGCATATATACAGGTTAAACAGGTCGTATGGTACTTAACAATAATAGTTATATTCACTTATGTGTTGACGTGGGGCATTCTTTTCATTGGTTACCGAACCCACAGTTACTGTTTTTTATTTCTGTACTGATCTCATTGATGTGTGTCGAGTTTTGAAGTATATATGTACAACTTGTCACAGTTATGTTGTGATGTCATTTGTTCCAATAAACTCTGTATTTGCCTGGGATAAATACCCCTTCAGTGACGGTCATATTAATACAGCATGAATTATGTTTAAGGGTCACTGACCGACCGGATCACCCACCCACAGACCGACAGACCGACCCCTCTACCCACTCACCGAGCAAACGACCCACAGGTTTCCGAATATGCTTCTTCTTTCACCAGTCTGGCGTTTTTTATAAGATAAAAAACATAAGCCATAGATTATTTACTTACTTACAGCAATTCAGAACGGAGTTTTTAGTGAGTTAAAAGTAGAGTAATGGGTGTAGGTGGACTGCACATTGTCAATATATTTTTTTTTACCTTTTGTAGATTTACAAAATGGGACCAGAACTTTTGGGTTCATACGTGTTCGCTGCCCGTCATCGTGAAGTGATCAGTTCTTAACAAGATTGGCCTCTTTGTTACTGTTTATGTACACACTGGAGGTGTCATGTCCGTAAGACTTTCGTTGGCCAATTAGACACGCAATTATAATTTCAGTTCTCTACAGGTTTTAGTGATGATCTCCAGAGGTTGGCGGATCTTTTAAAAAGGCCTAGTATCGATTCTTCAAAACTGGATTAATTTATTCCAGTATATGACAACAATATTGTTACCAAAAAAATGCCAAGAACACAGTTTAATCAACCCGTCTCTCTGAAAGACGCTAGTCTACAAAACATAGCCTGTCATTTTGAGAGTTACTGGTGTGCAGGAAAAACTACAAGTGTGAATTATCGTCACCTGCAGAAATGCATCGAGCCATTTGAATATTTCAGTAAGTATTTACATTCTTACAATACAACACATGTACTACCATTGTGTTAATCCCCAGAAGGTCTAACGAGCTGAAAATGAAATACATAATGTTCGGAGTACGGTACAGGGGTCTCAACTTTAAACGTTTCTAAACCGGTCGTTTGTATGTAATGAAATGGGTCATGTGACTGAAACACGTATAGGCTTTAGTGAAACAAAAGAAGCTGTTAACTGTGATCAATAGTAGAGCCTCTTATATAGTTAGAAATAAGAATGGTTCGCGTTTGTTTCTTTTATAATCAGAGAGAGACGACCGAGCTACAAAACGGCTAACTAAGAAACTTGTCACAATTCCAACAATAATAGAAATAGTTTATAAGAGCTGACTTGTTGAAAACATTTTTTGACAAACGTAAATGTAATCTTCTTTGGGCACATTTAATCCGAATCAGATACCAGACAAATTTAAGAGAGAAACTTCTGTTTTCCGAGAAAGCAAATAAAAAACATACATCATTGTTTATTTTTAATTTTAGACGATGCCATGACCCAGAAGATACTTGACAGTTTAGCTGAGAAGAATCATTTAGAAATACATCATTTTCAATTTCTTCTCAGTTCTAACATCCGTCGCCTTAACTTGAATATGCTGGAACAGTTCGCCACACACGATTCTATAGTCCAAACTGTTGGTGTAAGATGTCGGGTATGTGCTGTTATTATTTTAGAAATGTAGTGTTTTGTAATCAACCTTTGAAAAAGACAGGAACGCTGCAGTAAAATTATTCTGTGATCTGGGATTTTGTACCACCGATGTTGGGCAACTCACCAATATTGTCCTCTTGTCAATGTTCTCCATCTCATGAATGTTGTCCATCTCACTAATATTTTCCATCCCATTCATGTCTTCCATCTGATCAAAATTTCCATCTCACCAATATTGTCCATCTCACCAATGTTTTTCATCTCATCAATGTTATCCATCTCGCCAGTGTTTTCCATCTCATCAATGTTGTCCATTTGGCCAGTGTTTTCCATTTCATCAATTTTGTCCATTTGGCCAGGGTTTTCCATTTCATCAATGTTGTTCATTTGGCCGGGGTTGTCCATCTCATCAATGTTGTCCATTTGGCCAATGTTGTGCAACTAACCAATATTGTTCATTTTGCAAATGTTGTCCGTCCCACAAATGTTGTCCATCTCACCTGTGTTGTACATGTTGACAATATTTTACATCTCGCCAGCGTTGTCCAACACGCCAATGTCAGTCGTTATATAACTGAAATATATTTTAGCACGACATTACACTCCCATCCAAAGCTGACTTAAACGTTGCTATGTTTGAATTGAAGAGACAGATCGCGAATTGGACATACATATAAGCTTACCTCTGGCGCAAGAAGTGCTTTAACATTTTTCCGAGCAGTCCATAGACAGTTTGTTTTCCACAACAGATACATTTTTAAGTTAAAATCGTTCACCGATGTGTTCAGCATAATGATTATACTATAATGGGAACAAATTGAAAACTAAAACAACACCAATGTTGTCCATCTAATTAGTGTTGTCCCTCTCAATGTTGCCCATGTCCCCAATGCTGTCTATCTCACCAGCAGTTTATTATCACCAATGCAGTCCATCCCACAAACGGTATCCTTAACACCAAAAGCGTCCATCTCACCAAGGCTATCAATCCCGCCAATGTTGTCCATCTCACCAACATTGCCCATCTCACCAATAGTGCGCATCTTACCAATGTCTGTCGTCAAATTATTTAATTATCATGGAAAGACTAGGTATGGATAACAACTTCCTTATTTATTAAATACTCCGTTAAACCCCATCCAAACAAACAATTGTCTGTTGCATATGATATAATTGGCGGATTCAGATTGCGTTAAATTCAGGCCAATACTAAATCATGTTAAAATTATGCTACGACCATGAGTGGACTGTATACTACTTGATCTGTACAAAAGCATATTGGTGCCTTGGTTTCTGTGCAGGTTTAATCGCTGTATCCTGTTGTATGTCTGGGCTGTGAGTAAGTAAACAGTTTTCAATAACAGTAGACTAATGAAAATGAGAATAAAAAAATTGAGGACTAGCACATTTTATATTACTTGCAAACTTTATTAAAGAAGAAATATGATAATAATTACCAAACTACAACCAAATAATTAGATGTTCCAATATATACAATGTTCGTTACTTACAAATGACAATGAACGAGATTATCTCCAGTTCATTTAGTGAAAAACCGTCGGCCTTCATGTATGTTCAAGAAAACGTCAAAGGGACAAAATGCGAACACGCGCAGTATTTATACCTATAAACACCTCATAAAACAATCATATTTTTAGCTTGACTCGCGAATAGTATATTATATCGTATGGAGTAAAGACGTCGGTGTCCGCATGGGAAAAATCCAAGTGATCAATACAAACTTGGACATATTTTTAAACTATTTACATTGGAGATATATATACGTCCTGGTCCATTGATCGTCCCAGGACCATGTATCTACTAAGTCCATTTATCATCGGTCATGCGCAAATGCACTATATTATTCAAGTAATTAGTATCAACCTTTATATTCGAATTCTGGGTGGCTTGCGTAACATGCACCGGCAGGGGTATGAGTGTATTTGTAACGACATGGGGGTATCCCCCAACACAGGATGGCGGCGGTATTGGGAATGAATATATTAATGTAGTTTTGTAGAAGCCATTATCAACACAATGGAAATAATGTTAAACAGTCATGGTTGCAGGCCGTTTTCCTAAAAACAAAAATAAACATACTAAATCACGTGAGTTAATTGCCCGGTCACCTAAGTGGTGCTCTGTTTGATCTGCAATACAATCAATGACTTCTCTGTTGGATATTTGAACACAATGACATATGATGTCTACAAACAAAGTAGTTATAAACTCTGCAAAGGAAACGTTTAATGTCCCTTCGACAAGCTGGGCAGACACCATATGCTGCATTGTGAATACCACCACCGATAGCACATTTTGTTAGGACAGTCACTACTAATGTCTTCCCCACAACGCGAACGTATTAGCCGTCTTCAACACGCCAAGGCTATATGATTTAAACCTTGGCATTCATGCTATCAGATAACAGGTGCAATCGTTTTATCGCGAAAGTTTCTATAGTGGACGAGACTAAGACAACTCTCGTACGCCTTGCCCAATTTTACGTAAAAGATTAACAAGATTTACTTGAATTAATAATAATAATAATAATAAGGTTTTATTTCAGACAGAAAAGTACATATGAACATAAACAAAAACAATTGGGAGAGTGGTTACATTGAACTAGAGTTACAAATCAGTAAAGTGATATTTGCCACATGGCAAACAATTTCAAGGTCAACAATAAATCACTTTGTACAAATGTGACAACTATGGAGCAGTAACAGGAGAGGAGTCGATTCCTGAAGCTAAACATTGATTTTCTGATAAGCTCACCAAAGGAATGGACGCTATTAATCCCAAACATAAAGCTTGCGCTGCAATCACGGCGATAACATAAGAACCACCTGAAGGCATTGTTGTCCGTAACTCGTAAGCTGTCCATAGTTCTCTTTCGATAAGTACACCACATATGACAACAATATAAATTTCCACAGTAGGCAATGAACATACTCTTTTTAACAGCTGTAGTACAGGATTTAAACTTCCTCAGTAAAATATTAGCC